>CM056396.1:4317938-4551319 GCA_029718625.1 Synaphobranchus kaupii | reverse complement strand
GGGTCAAAGGTCAGTCAGCCGCAGTCAGAGAAGCATCCAGTGTTGTCTGCACAACTGTGAAGTCGGGCCAATTCACTGCAGGGCAAAGAAAAGCCTTCTAAAGCCAGGCGACAGCACTCTTTCCACGTATCAATTCGCCATAAAAATTCTCACACAAAACAAAGGAATTACACACCAGATACTTGACTGACAGAGCACCACTGGGTTTTATGAAACAAACAAGGTCATGTAACAGCAACTTAAAATCTGCAGGAGGCATTCGAATATACAAAAACGCTGCCGCACCTCTGGGATTGTAAGAGGATATAGAGACCACCTGGTCTGTTTGAATCACAGTACAAACTACTTGCATTTAACACTGAGGTCGCATCAGTTACTGCTTGGATAGAGCCTGTGAAACACAGAAGTTTCTCACATAAAAGGAGCATCTGGACATTCCTGGGGCCATGAGGCAAAGAGGGTCCACGTTCGCCCTCTGCTTCAGCACAACAATCGACGTAAACGACCTGTAGCGCCGGCTGAATAAACACGCCGTCCGAGCTCTCAGCAGGTGGCGGCATTAAATATTCAAATGCGTCTCTTCTTCCGCGAGACGGGTGTCTCGAGGCCAAGGTTACCTCCTGCTAGAGAACCTGCGCACGCTTGCAGATGCTAACCTCCCCCGTGGATGAGGTGGAGAGCATGAAGAGCGAACATCGCTGAGGGCAAATGAGCGACGGCCCAATCAAAGGGCTGTCAGTGGGCACACTTGCTAATAAATGGACTCGCCTTTGACAGGAAAATTCTGCCCGCAATTTTAATTCTGATCAGGCTTCAGGAAGTGGAAGAATAAAAACACATCAATTATAATGACAGGAAGTCTCAAATCACATGGCAACCAGCTGTTGCCAGCGGAGGGATTGTCTGAGCAATGAGAATGGAAGCAAAAGTCTGAGGAAAAAAAACATCACAAAGGATGATATCCAGCACAGTTTACAAGACATTGTAGCACTCGCAGTATCTATAATTCTTATTTCAGATAAAAAACTATTTTTCTGGAAACTACAAGAATAAATGTATCCAAGACGACCAACAATGTTATGCAAATGTTAAGCAGCCCCTGTTACTGGTCCCATATGGAGGTATTTAGCTCTTTATAACCATATGTATTCTATGCCAGCCTTGGCTGTGCAAGTCTGGATGACACATTCAAATTAGTCAAGCACATTTATATGTGCTTTTCTTTAAACAAGCAAATAATTTAAACAAACTACTTTAAATATATCAGGTCTAACATTATAATTCATATGCACGTTAAAATAATGAAGAAGCCTTTAGACTATACTAGGGAAGTCAATTGTTAAACAATATTGTGGTGTGTTTGTTAAAAAATATAAAGTGCTGGATGTGTATTGGGCTGGTTAACTAATGACTGAGCGCCACAGTGTAAATCTTTATAAACACTGTGGGTAGTTTTGTTCAGCCACATTTTGGATTTCATATTTCAACTGGTAGTAACATTTTTTGCAAGATTGCAATATCCAAGAGCTGTCATAAATGTGGTAATTTCCTGTTTGGAGATGGAAAAGGCTGCCCTGCATGTCTGCTGTGTTTTTCACGTGATCAAAATGTTTTAAACGAGCCTTATGAAGGAAACTGGCTGTATTTGAAAACTTTTCTAAACTCATTCAAGCTCTAGACCTATTTGATGACATCCAATTAGTTACATTATAGATTGTGCAGTGCATGTTTCATCAGAGTTCCTGGGATCTGTGGATTTCTGAAAGGAATGTGACTTGGTTCCCTGGAAAACACAAGGGTAAAACGCAATTCCAGGTGACTCTCTTTGATCAGAGCATCTTGAATTACCCGACTGTATCCACTTTAGGAAGAAAGTGTAACCTGTTGCCTGATTCTAATCAGGCGCACTGACAAGCAGACATCAATTCTTATAAAGTTATTCTAAAGCAATTATTTGAGGAAATAGACGGGCTGTGCTGGTCAAATGGATTTTGAATCGACTCCGATTTGACTATTTTAGATCAAACTCACAGTGTCAGACAGTAGTAAAAATTAAATGACTATGACCAGTAGAGCTGTTTTTTTTCAGAAAAAGGGGTTCTTATGCCTTCCTTGTAATCACTAAAGCCACAATTAAGGTTAATATCTAAGAAGGTTTTATGGCAAACATAATCTAACTCCTTGCAGGTGTTTAAACTCTCTTCCAACTAAAAATAAAATTACAAAATAAAAATAATAATAATAATGTGTTATTATTATTATTATTATTATCATTGTTGTTATTATTATTATTATTTAGCAAACTAACGGTTGTTCGGGGTGTATCACAAAAATTTAACAAAACCCATTCTTCATGATTGAATCCAAATGCATTGCTCAAGTTAATGGTTTTATGGACACATTAATTAAAAACTCTTTTGGTAAGAGTGATGCTTTTTTTTAAAGTAGCAGTCAACTGATGGTGAATGTGAATCTCATTGTAACCCTTAAATGTCTTATGGAGAACAGCAGGTGGCGCTATATGAAGCATGATGGAAGACTCACCACTGGAGTTACACAAGCCACACAAGCAATACAACCACACAGTGTGTAATTGCATTTATCAGAATGGTGAAGTGAAAAAAAAGAAGGAAAAATTATTTCTGAAACACAGGCTTCCTTATTAAATGTATAGCATTGCATAAAGATATGCAGAACAGTCTTGAAGGAAGCCTTTGTGTATTGAACTTCATGTAATACAGAGAGAAATTCCTGTTAAATTTCTGATAAATATTGGACTTTCACTAAGAGCACTATAAATCACCCTCATGGTACCTTTCCAAGGAAACAAATACTAAAATATAACCCATCTATGTTTTGACTCAATCATGTGTTGACTGAATCTACAGTGAACAATGATATTTAAGTAATATGTTATCTTTATGTTTAACAAAATGAACAATGAAAAACAGATTGTGATGAATGAATAGTATATAATTAATTGTTTTTTGGATTACTTAAGGTTAGTCTTGTTCCCCTGCACACAGCAGAAATATCCAATGAATGCATCATTCGTGTTTCACACTTTTTTCTTGGCTTTTCCAGGGTTTCACATACGGGTCTTAAGTACAGGTTTTCGTTTGGTGAAGGCAGCTAACCAGATCAACCAATCTACATATATTTGCATAAAACCTTCCACACACTGAGAGGTTTTCATTCCACTGTGCTTAAAATAGCACACTATGCATGCTTTGATATGCATGGATTCATAGAATGCTCCGGAAAACTGTTAAGACCAATGCCACCTTATATCTAAACTTTACAAAGATTTAAGGTTTGTTTATATAGAGAGCACAAGGCTTATTCTGTAGTGGGGTTTATGGTGAACTAAGCTGCAGGTTGAACATTATTTGAAGGGCACATTGGACTGACGCTGCTGACTAACATAAAATTATAGACAGCTGCAAAAATGAGAACCAGTAACACGGACCTGTTTTTTACCTGTACCTGATGTCTCCATTCAGAGGGGTAGTGAGTGGCCACCGATAAAGAGCAGACCTTGCTTAGAGAGACTGTAGAGACACTGTGAAATCAAGATCATAATTTTAATTTTTAGCATCATTTTACAACATAATTTTAGTTGTGTTATACGTAAAATAAAAACACAAATAAAACAAATACTGTGATATGAAACTTATTTTATTTTGTAACAATTTTAAATAAGTTTATTTTATACTTCTCTTATACTGACGACTACAGGAGGACATTGTACTAGAGACCAATTATTGCATAACTAACATGGTATTTTACATTTTAACAAATCAGCCCTGTGACCATTTAGTGGGCTGCCAATCAGAAGTGAACTCAAAATGTAATATCCATACAGAACAGACGTACTGTGTTAAACCTCCAGCTGTTGTGTTTAGAAATTACATACTTTACATAAAAAGGACATTTTATTATTTTTAAAAAATGATATACATTTATATAATGTGGCTTACTGAACACTGTAAGTGCAATAAAATAAATGATTAGACAGGGTCTTAAATTGTTCATTTTGCCAGCAGACGCACCAGCTCCATTAATATAAAGATAAAGGATGTAAAATGGCCCCCTTCAATTCCCAAGCTCAGCAAAAGGAGGGATTTCATTGGCCTACAATTGTTTTGTTTTTTATTCAGGTTGAGCTCTATCAGCAGAACATTATTATTATTTTTATGTCAAAATATCCTTATCCAGAAATCAGAAATTTGGACGTTTTAATTACATGTGATTTGGGAAATAATTATTGTGAACCACTCTGTGCTGTCTTGACATGTAACCTACAAATACCTATTGTTTTACACTGACCAAATTATTTTATATTTCATTCCAGCCATGTAACAAACTATTTCTCCAACAGAGGTCACTACAGAGAAAGCTTTTTTTCATAAGTAAAAGTCTGTGTCAGTTGAGAGGTTGAGAGTGGGTATGTGATGTTGATTTTTTAAGGGGGAGGTTTAAAAATCATTATTATTACTATTATTATTATTCGTAACGTGGTTGGTGTTGATGGACTGGTCTATCAACACCTACATGACCAATACGAATTCAAACAGCCCTATGCCACATCACTCATTTGACAGCCTCTGTTGTCAGGCTTCATTCAATATTCAAACAAAATGTGTAGAACTAAAAATGCACTTTTTCCTGCAATTGTAGGATGAATGTTTGTACAGTGAGTTATTTTTGTGGAATAAGCAAAGAGAATACAGCACATAAGTAAACTCAACCCTTTAAAGGTAACTGGGCCATGGAAAAATGTAGGTTGATGTTTAATAATTGGCTAATGTATCATAAACAAAGAGTGGAACAAGATTACCCATTACTATAGTCAAGGGGTTCCCAAAAACTGTGTCACTGTAGGGGTTGAGGTGAGTAAAAAAAAACATAAAGGGCCTGATTTACTAAGACCTTCAGCATGTGCAAAACCTTTTAGCAAAAGCAAAACCAAAAAATGTGACCAATGACTGGTCATGGTATTTGTTTTGCACCAATCATTGGTTGTGTTATTAGGTCTCAGTAAATCAGGCCAAAACAGTATTGTTTATAATATTAATTTTCATTGACATTTACATCAGTGAAATTAGACACAGCATCTATTACACATAACTGCCACAATTAATTGATCTGGCAGAAACCAAGACAGTGACAGTTGCTTAGAGTTAGTTCTTAATTTTTCCACACACACTTACTTTGTGTAAAACTGAGGTCTCAGTACGTCCATGTCTTCTTAATATTAATGTTCTTCCATACTAATGAAAAATTGTAGTATCTGCAGCAAGGTGAAATGAAGGTGACATTTTCAATATTAAAATGGACAGTATTTTATTTGTAAATTTGTATGCTCTAACAGTAAGTTTTAAAAGCCAAAATTTGTTATTTGTCAGCAGAAGAACCTGACATATGCTGCTTGCATAAGTAATCAAACCCCATACAGCAATATTTGCTAGAGCCACCTTCTTCTGCAATCTTTGGAGTCTTTAGGGGTATGTCTCTACCAGCTTTGGGAGTGATTTTGCCAATTCTTCTTGGCAGATTTGCTCCAGGTTGTTCAGGTTGATTGGATGACGTTTGTCGACAGAAATTCTCAAATAATGCCACAGATTCTCATTGGGACTTTGACTGGGCCACTGTAGAGCATTCATCCTTTTGTTCTTGAGCCACTCCATTTGTTGCTTCGGCCTTGTGCTTGCGATAATTGTCCCGCTAAAGGATGAACTTTCTCCCATGCTTCAGTTTCTAAAGCAGGTTCCTTTGCAGTATTTCCCTGTATTTTGCTCCATTCTTCCTTCAATTTTAACAAGATTCCCAGTCTCTGCTGATGAAAACCATCCCCATATGTTGCATGTTGCTGCCACCTCCAAACTTCACTGCAGGGATGTTTTTTTTTTTTTTGAGACATGGACAGTGTTATGTTTGCGCCACTTATCACACTTAGAATGTTGCCCAAAAAACTCTATTTCTTAAATTGAAGTCAAAATACACGAAGTGAATAATTTGTTGGAATGGCTACTTGCATTACTCTAAAAGCCTTTAAAAGAAACAGACTCATCTTAAGCTTTCGTTTATAAATAAACAATTAATGAACAAACAAGTTGTCCTGCCCTTTAAAAGTTTTACATGCCTGGGCATTTATAGATTATTTGACAAACAAGCCTATAGTTTTGTATTGATTAGCTGATGGCACTCTCTTGCTTGATTACATTTGCATTCTTGTGGGACATGGTTAATCTTAAATAGAAAAATATTCCTCCTACATCAATAAAATTGAATAAATCGGTGGTCGGACTCGGCCTTCGATACAAGGTCGCTGTCTAGAGGAATTGACCTTCTTGCCCCTTCCGATATGGTTTCAGTTCGTATATAGTTCTGTGGTTCAGTCAGAGATTGGGGGAAGGTCTCTGGTTCAGTGTTACCAACGTGCAGAGCAGCAATCATTACTCCTCCCAATACTAGTGCTGCTTGCAGTATGATTGGCTGGCTAAAATGTCAGTCTTGCTTACTCAGCAGCAAACAAGCCTGTGGAGGTTGGTCAGAGCAGAGGAAGTCGTACATGAATGTTTTTGTCAGCCCCTAGCTAGCTACATGAAAAATTAAGGCATTTTGAGGAGCCTGGGAGCTAGCTACAAACTTGCGTATCTTGCTGAATTTAATGATCATGTCGGTTTTATAAATACGCCGATCAAAATACAATCATCAAGCTACCAAGGTAGTGTAGCACTTCAGCCGCCCGTGCTGGAGATAGGAGTCAGAGGTGGATTTTCAAGAAAGGGCATAAGTTCATCGAATCAGAACAATCGGTTGTTGAATTTGGATTTGAATTTGAAGTCATCATGAAGTTTGCACAGTTTTTGCTGAAGAATAGCGCCAAGACAAACATACCAAAACAAGTCGATAGGTTTTCGAAGTTCTCTCCTTCACCGCTGTCAATGAAACAGTTCATTGATTTTGGTAAGATGTCCATTTGTTTTAGCGAAGTTAACGTTAGTCTAACGTTACCTAAAAACAGATGGTTAGACAGCTAGCAATCGGTTTATGGATGCACACAACTATTAGTGAACAGGTTGTTTCATCGTAGTAGCTAATCAGGTTGTAACTATGCTAACACTACCCATAGCTAGTTATATGCAAGCTAACGTTAGCTAGTGTTATTTATTTCACATGACAGCTGTCATTGCACTGGCTGGTAACGTTAACGTTAGTCACAACAAGCCTGTCCAATCTAACGTTTCTTAAATGTCTAGCTAACGTTAGCTAGTACTAGCTAGTTTATTTTATATGCGACATCACAGCCATCAAAATACAAGTAGTTAGCTAGCTTTGCAGTTTATTTCCTTTTTAAAACTATAATTATTTTTTATAATTATTTAGTGTGTACTCAGCTACCTCGTTCACCAGTCGATACACACCAGTCGCAATACCATACCCAAGGTTGTACGATATAGTTATCAGTGCAGGTTAAATTAAATATATATTTTCAAAATCTAATGTTAACTTATTTGGGTAATTTGGGAATTATTAAATTTTGATATGTTCTATTCTGCTAGCAGCAGTTGGATCCCTACTGCAGAATTGTTCCTTACACAGTACTATTATTAGCCATGAAAACAGTTACATATGTTTGCATGGTAACGATAGCTCTCCAGTCAGGTCTTCTTTAAAAAAAATTTTATTGCAATTTTTTTTTAACAGTTTTCTGTTTGTTACTCCCTGCAGGGTCCGCCAATGCTTGTGAGAAGACCTCCTTCGTTTTTTTGCGCCAGGAACTGCCTGTCAGGTTGGCAAATATCATGAAAGAGATAGACTTCCTTCCTGATAAACTCCTTGGCACCCCATCGCTTCAGCTCCTGCAAAGCTGGTAAATCTTGGTTTATCTCCCACCTCTGAGTCTGTTATGTTCTGAAGAGGAACAAGTTTGGAATTTGTCCGAATTGGATGGCTGCCAGACTGCTGACAGTTAATACTGTACATCCTCAGATGTATGTTAACATTCTGTTCCTGGTTTCCCTATTCGTTTGACATGGGCGCTTGGTTATTACTTGGCTGTGAAAGTTCCAAAGGGAATTTGTGATGAATTCTTGTTGTTTGGAATATCAGTATTTTTGTGGCTTTTAAAAATTTTCCTTCAAGTGTTGTTTGTAGCCTTTCCTTTACCAATACTCAACCTGTAATAAACCTGTACCAATATCTAACCTGTAATTGTGATCAGTGGCACAGAGCATTTGCATTTTTGATTTTAAAATAAAATCCCTGGACAAGCTTGTCTACAGGACTGAATGACCTTGACAGAGCCAGTAGAGAGTCACCCAGTCACCACTTGTTGTGTTCTAACTGGCACTGGTCAGCAGCAGCCTAGAGACTGTGCCAGCTCCTCTCTCTGGATGGCTTGTCTATTTCAGGACTCCTGTGGCTTGCATGGTCCTGGATGCACATCTGTTCGGCTTCTGCGTTGCTTTGGTGCACACAGCGTGTGACTCTTGTCTTAACTATTCCTCAGATAAATATTTTGGTGGCTGAACCTTGCATGTTCATGAGACCCATTTTGTTCTGCTCTAATTGCCTTATTGCTACAGTGTGCTGACTTCTGTGTTGCAGTGAAGATTACAGTTATATCTTGCAATTTAAGCCCTTGGCGCGGATGGCAAATTTCACCTATTTAGGGGGTGCTCTGTTTAAGGCTTTATAACTCCAGGTGTGAGCACCACATAAACTTGGTAAATGGCTTAAATGAAACAAGACAGGTGTACTATTTACAATACAAACTTAGATTTGTTTATTTTAATAATTTAAGTCAAAATAAAGTGCCACAAATGCAAATTATTTTTAAATTTTACTGAGAGCTACATAAGTGAAATCGGTAATATATATACATTTCCTGGATCATAAACTCCATGTCCACAAGTTTTGCAAAATCTGAGGATGATATGCAGAACTACTAAAGGTCTTTGATGCAAAATATAGCAGTGTATCCTGTTGTCCATTAGTGTCTCCAAATCTATCCAAATGGCTAGGTTCCTGGCACAGGGCGTTGGGGTCAGTGGGAGTGTCCCCTAGGGAAATGGAGAATACATACAGTGCCCTCCACTATTATTGGCACCCCTGGTAAAGATGAGTAAAAAGGGTTATAAAAAAATAACCGTTTGGTGAATTAGCTTAATCTCACACTGAAAAAATGAGAAAAATATAACCTTTAATTGTATAAATAAATTTAAAGTAAATTTATTATGAGGAAAAAAAAATCCCTCATCAAGAAATAATTATTTTTAACAAAACCACGTGTGCCACAATTATTGGCACCCCTGCATATAGAATAAAGTAATCATTTTTAATATTTGGTCGCATATCCTTTGCATGTCATGACCTCCTGATGTCTGTGACCCAACAACATATCTTATTTTGATATCTTATTTTCTGGTACTCTTACAAGCGATACTATAATGTCTCTGCATTTTAATGGATCTCTATGGGAATTGGGCGGTGGGACTAGATTTAGCCTAGCTGTAAATTATGCTGAAACAGTATGGAATTCATGGTTTGTTAAAATGGCTGTAAGTCAATAAGGGTCTGAGGTATCAAACAAGCCTCAAACCATCACTCTGCTGCCAGATATGCAGTAGATAAGGATGGATCACTTTAAGGGTTGTTTCTCCTGACAAATTTTCCTATTGAACTGTATGGAAAAATAAGTCAGGAGAAGAAACCCTTCAAGTTATCCATCCATCCATATCATCCAGTTATGGAATAACAGGTGAAATCAGTGGGGGTTTAATAAGCTGAGAGTATGGAAACCTTGTCACTGTAATTTAAAAAATATGAAGAACGAAGAATAAGGTTCAAATTCAGTTAACATGGTGACATTTATCTCTGTTTTTTAACTGTAGGCTATGGAAGAAACCTTATGCACAGCGAATCCGCTGTAGCCTAGGCTATTTGAAAAACAATAAATGCAATATTCACTGGACAAGGTTTTGAACTTTTTTCAGTCAAAACCATTCTATTTACTTACAGGCTGTAGGCCTAGAGAGCTGTATTGTAATGACATCTGAAGCGCATTTTCAGAACGCAAATGTCCGTCTATTGCAGTGCGCGAGTTTTCCATTGAATGATAATTCACGCATTAGGTGTAAATGACAATTTGTGTATTAGGCTTGATATAAGTGTTATCAGCAAAGTTTTTAATGGATAGCCATTGTCCCCCTAGAAGATTACAGGAATTATTGGCAAATATAGGCTAAGTCATAGCTTGATCCAGGATAATTGCGAATAGTCTATACATTACATAACCTTACACGTACCATCACACATCGCCTGGATGTTGATGGAGCAATTTAATGCGGCATTCCTCTTCGCTGAGGGACAGGTATGTGGTCTTTGACCTATGGATCCTTTTATTATTATACATTTTTTTATACAGCCTAGACAATAATAATATTTCACATTGTAATATTGATATTTTAGTCATGCTTGTGCGCGCCCCTGTGTGTAACAGACAGGAGGGTGTATGCGCGTTGTGCACACGCCTATGTAGACGCACTTATTTGCGCCGTTAAAATAACATGTAAACAACTGCGACATGACTTTAGACAAGGTTTGTGGTGGTTTTAGCGCAAGCACTTTCTACTGGCTCAAGATAGCAATACGCCAAAAATTATCCTGGCCACTCCTCATCTTAAGACCAACACGGCCAGTTCACTTGCAACGGGCGCAAGAATACATGGTAGTTAAACTACGTGAGCGCTAGGCGTTATAATGAACCCAGTGCCGGGTGTGAGATAGCAAAGACACTTGCGTTTGGGTTAGCGCCGCTTAGCACCGGGTGTGAGATAGCAAAGACCCTTGCGTTTGGGTTAGCGCCGCTTAGCGCCGGGTGTGAGATAGCAAAGACACTTGCGTTTGGGTTAGCGCCGCTTAGCGCCGGGTGTGAGATAGCAAAGACACTTGCGTTTGGGTTAGCGCCGCTTAGCGCCGGGTGTGAGATAGCAAAGACACTTGCGTTTGGGTTAGCGCCGCTTAGCGCCGGGTGTGAGATAGCAAAGACACTTGCGTTTGGGTTAGCGCCGCTTAGCGCCGGGTGTAAGATAGGGCCCCCAGAGTCTTTTGATGTTGTTGGGTCACAGACATCAGGAAGTCATGGCATGCAAAGGATATGCCACCAAATATTAAAAATGATTACTTTATTTAATATATAAATGCAGGGGTGCCAATAATTGTGGCACACATGGTTTTGTAAAAATAATTATTTCTTGATGAGGGATTTTTTTTTTCTCATATTAAATCACCAAACGGTGAATTTTTTTTAACCCTTTTTACTCATCTTTACCAGGGGTGCCAATAATAGTGGAGGGCACTGTATGTATATTTACCTCTTTAAAACCATAACTAAAGGAAAACACATAAAAACCTTTTAAAATTCTTCAACATCCACCAAGCAACAAAAACTTAACTATGATAAATGTTTTTGTTTTGTAGTATGCTAATATAGCCTAGATTTTATTATAACATGCATGGAGTAATTCGATTTAATGTAATGTAAAATGGCTACATTTTCAATTTGTGTAAGGTTTGTTTCTAATCTTTCATTTGAGATGGGGGAAAAGGTAGACACCCATATATTTGTATGGCTCATATTCTATGGAAAATCTATTTTATATGGATCCTGACTCCCGCTCTGAAGCAGGTTGATTTAAGTTGTATAACAAGTGTGTGTGAACGTGGACCTTGGACCTGACAAGCATGACAGTCTATTGCTGTGGAATGTCCAATCCGCCACAGTGTACATGAATAGGACAAAAGTGTGTTAAGATTCTTTTCATATTCAGTTGATTGGTGAGTATTTTGTAAAAAAGGACATTGCAGACAGCAGTGCAACAAGTAATCCCTCAAGCACCATGGTGAGTGCCATGGTTACCCACACAGCTTTTTGCTATGCCCCTATTTGAACTGGCTGTCATGCCCTTTCAAAGCATTAAACTGAGGGCCAGTCAAAATAATTGTAATTCAATAAACAATTATATTTCTCAGGGACATCACTTTTAGTCTGTCTGATCTGTCACATTGGCTTTGAAAACACGGTAGCTGCATTAAGTTACACTTGCCACACATTGCTTTCAGGTTCAGATTCATTGTCAATGTATTTGCTAGGAATTTGAATGAACGTGCTGCTTGGTTAACACTTAGCTGATTCATTACACGGGGATAAGACCTTTCACTGTCGCTATCTAAAGCTGGGGCCACATTACAAGACTTCCAATCGTAAGGGATAATGAAAAAAATGAGAAGCACACATTTAACAACTGTCATATGCAGATTTTCAGTCTCTTGTATGGCACACACATAATGACGGCTGTTTTTGCACAAAGCACAAATCTAAACGACAGAGAATTGGAGAATTTTCGCAGACGGATGTAGTTCTCTCGCATGAACGTGATTTATCGTGGTAGACCTGCACTCGCGAGAATGTCTTTTTCCAATATTTTGAAACCAAAACAACCACGGAGCCCATGCAGCTTGCAACTTTGTCAGTGTTGTGGTAACTTGCAGAGTTGAAATTGTACAGGCAGATATACACATGTTTCTGCCACAAATCCAAAAGTCGCTCCACATTTGTAGTATTCCAAAAAACACGTTTATTCGGCTCAGCCAGCCGCACGTTGGATTTGATGTTTACTTCTGTATTTTTCGATCTCTTCCTTCCTCTGTCGCAAACTCACTTTTCATTGGTTATTGAAAATTCCCCTAGCGATTTCAGTCTTTGGCCAGCGCAAACCACAAGATTACGCACAGACTAACCCCAATAGAATCAAACGTTTGATAAAATCGTGGTGTTAATGTGTGCTACTAATTTTTTTCATTGTCGCTTACAGTTGGAAAAGTCGTGTAATGTGGCCCCAGCTTAACTAATGTGTGCTAGCTAGCAAGTAAATATTACATTGGCCCTAAGACTTCTTTTGGCCTCTTGCTTTGGGAATCTTGTGAAAATCTTGTGAAATCTAATCTAATACATGTACAAACCCCAATTCCAAAAAAGTTGGGACAATATGTAAAGTGCACATAAAAGCAGAAAGCAGTGATTTGTAAATTCTCTTTTACATATATTTAATTGAAAACGGTACAATGAAAATATATTTAATGTTTTACCTTATCAAGCGATACTCTCTAATTTGAATGGATCTCTATGGGAATTGGGGGGTGGGACTAGATTAAGCTGTAAATTACACGGGAATAGTATGGAACCCTTGGTTGGCTAAATGGCTGTAAGTCATCAAGGGTCTGTGGTATCAAACGAGCCTCAGCTGCCAGATATGCAGTAGATATGGATGGATCACTTTAAGGGATGTTTCTCCTGACTTATTTTTTCATAGAGTTCAATAGGAAAATGAGTCAGGAGAAACAGCCCTTAATGTGATCCATCTATATCCACTGCATATCCGGCTTCAGAGTGATGGTTTAAGGTTTGCTTGATACCTCAGACCCTTAGCCAACCGTGTTTCTATCTATTCCCATGTAATTTACAGCTTAATCTAGTTCCAACCCCCAATTCCCATAGAGATCCATTCAAATGCATAGAGGTTATAGTATCGCTTGTAAGAGTACCTGAAAATAAGATTTCAAGAGTCTTTTGACATCCTTTTATACCCAGTCATGATGGAATCACCTGATTACCTGTGGAATGTTCCAAACAGGTGTTTTTTGAACTTCCCAGTCTTCTTTTTTGCCCCTGTCCCAACTTTTTTTGAACCTGTTGCAGGCATCAAATTCGGAAATAGCGTATATTTACAAAAATCAATAAAGTTGATAAGGTAAAACATTAAATATATTTTCTTTGTACTGTTTTAAATTAAATATCTGTAAAAGAGAATTTACAAATCATTGCTTTCTGCTTTTATGTGCATTTTATATACTTTCCCAACTTTTTTGGAGTTGCGGTTTGTAGATCACTACAAGCTAGCGGTTTGTAGTTCTAGCTAGCTAGAACATTAGCTGGCAGTCATTTATGATTGTAGCATTTATTATCACATTAGCTTGCCAACTTATGTATGCTTGTAGAATTGTTTGGCTAGCTAGTATCTAGGGCAAGTTAGCTGTATCATAACAAGATATGATGGGGCACTTATTCTAATTATGTACATTTTCAATTTAGGAGAACCGTGTAGGGAGAAGTGTTTAGCTAGGGAAGTTTTCCTACATCCTTTCATTTAATATTTGTGTATCAGGTTTAAGCCACAAAGCCTGTAGTTTATGAGTTGTTTACACCCCATTGCGTAACCCTGACTGCTTTTGGAACTCTGTAGCACAACAGCAGAACCTGTAAAACACCCTTATTATTGAGGATATTTATGTAATGATATTACTGGCTGTTCTACGAAAAAGGGGAGCATCATGCACCACTGATGATTTACTGTTCAAAGCAGATGGTCAGTCACAGTGTTCCTGTTGTGTTCCTTCCTTCCTTTGCCCTTTAGTGCTGTAGTAGGTTAAAAGTACAGATCTGACTATCTGGAAAGTAAAGTATAACATACAGTATGTGCTATCAGCCTGCAATAAGAACTATGAAAACAGAAAGCTATGTAGATACGTCTAAAATAATAAGCTTGTTTTTCTAACAGTATGAAGGATCTATCCTTGATCTGTCCAGAGATTAGGCAGCAGAAATGCATGCATGTAGTTTGCCTGAATCTAAAAGTAGGCCTAACAGTTGGCGGGAAGGTTGCCACTTCCCATATCTAAATTCTGCTTGTCGAGTGTTGGTGACTTACATTTGAAATTATTACTTTTCCCATTCTGGCTACACCAGTTAAGTGGCTGTAGCAAGCAATGGTGACTTTTGAGTAAGGATACATCACAAGATCTGATAAAAATATATCTTAAGTCTCACAATACATTACATTACATTAAAGAGATGTTCTTATCCAACGGGAATTACACTCCTTGGATACAGCCCATTTATACAGCTGGATACTTGCTCAGGTTAAATACTTTGCTCAGCGGTACAATGGCAGTGCTCACCTGGTACTCAAGCCTACAATTTGCCATTTTGCAAGCCTAGCCATTATGCCATACTCCTTTCCTTAAAGGGGTAGTTCGGAATTTTGGACATAATGTCTCAATTACAACTTACCCATGATGTAGTTGATTGATGGAAACCATTTTCAGCTAATTCCATGCTGTCCCTTCTTTTGGACATACACACGTTGCTAATGCTAGCGCAACTCTATGGCAACCGGTAGCATCCACTACCAAACGCACTTAAACACTCCACAGTGCACCCAAAGCAAATAAAATACGACAACAGTCTATCGGGGTTATTTTGAGTGTTTATACCATCATTTTTTAAGTAAAACTATCGTTGAATCATTTACTTTGTGCTGACCTAATATTCTCTGTGGAAGTACGGGGGCGGACCAAACGTGGCCATTGCAACTTTTTACTCTTCTTTGTTGTTGTAGTCGACCAGTGCCGGCACTACATTCGTAGGGAACGTAAAGTATCGCAACTCCGATAGACTGTCGTCGTATTTTATTTGCTTTGGGTGCATTGTGGAGTCTTTAGGTGCGTTTAGAAGTGGATGCTACCGGTTGCCATAGAGTTGCGCTAGCATTAGTAACGTGTGTATGTCCAAAAGAAGGGACAGCATGGAATTAGCTGAAAATGGTTTCCATCAATCAACTACATCATGGGTAAGTCGTAATCGAGACATTATGTCCAAAATTCCGAACTATCCCTTTAATATTTAACTCAAAAATAATGTTTTTCAGAAATGATCTGGCTCACATTTTTATACATTTTCGATCCCCCTTTTCACATTTGAAATTGTGCAGTCACTGCTAAGACACCTGCATCTGCAGCTAAAGAGCACTGGAGTTGAAGTACTTGTACTCCACCATTGCGATCACTTGCAGTCCAGGGACTATTTTACACACTACATGCCACACAGTGCTTCAGACCACAGCCAGCTTCCATTGCAGGACAGGCATATCTCTCACTGTTGATAACTGGTAGCTTGTGTGTGCCTGGCGCTCCATTGGGAGGAGCTATTGCCGCGGTAACCCAGGGAACTGTGATGGATTTAAGTGCACTTCATCCATTTTTAGAAAGAGCCAATTGTGTCCTGCTGTTGTGTTTCTCACGCTTGTGAACGCATCCATGAAGTCATATTTTTAAAGAAGTAACAACTTTTCTCATGGTTCCCCCTTCCTGTTACCCCACACATGCTTCCTTTTGGGGCCAAAGTTTGTGAGGTGGTTGGCTCTAGTTCCATATTACATAAAAGGTACTGAAAGAGCAAATGGATGCAGAATTCTGCAACTACAATTTTGGTTCCTTGTTTTTGTTTCAGCAGTGGAAAGGCCTCTGTAGACAAGTATTGATGGTTTCTAATTTTTTTAAGCCTGTAATGAAACACAATTTGTCGACTCATTGTATGCATTATATTTCACTCATATTTCAGATGCATAGTGTCCTACACCATTGGTTCAGTTGCATATTAATCTCTGTTTTTTATAGAAATACAACTCTTTTGGTGTTACGTGGTATGTTTAGTTAACTGCAAGGTCTGCTTTTGGAACAGGTATGCACAGTCTCTTATGGAAATTGTGGATTTCCTGGAGACGGATCCAGAAGATAAAAAGACCCTGACAAAGTAAGTTTTTCCCAATTTAAGAATATAGTAAAAATAGATGAAGTCTTGATAAAAATACTGAACTTTGGGGCTGCTTGGTTTCGCTAATCATGCTAACTCACTTGGTTTCCATGTAGTGACAGACCCCATGGTATTGAATGGTGGCATGCCCATGTCGACTCAGGGAGGGAAGGGGTTCAGCTGACTGAGTTATCCGCCTCTCATAATGCAGGAACCACTCCTCTGGTCAATTGGGCACCTGCAATCTGCATGCACCAACCATGCATGAGTGTACTAGTCTGCACATTTAGTGGACTACTGGGTGAATTGAGGCAGTGGCTCGCAGGACATCGGAGACCTAAGAATATGATTAGGCATTCAAAACGGGAGAAAAATATCTGATAAAAATTATTTTAAAAATAGCAAATTCTGATCATGTTGTCCTGGAAAGTAGTAAGGTAACAGAGCAATTAATGTAGAGAACAAGTTATGTGGATTATTTAACCAATGAAGGACTTAAACGAGTCACTGATGTTGAAACATAATGAAAACCAGCAGACACTGCCTCCAGGATTGGATTCTGTGGTCTAAACCGTCCATGTACTTGCAGATTAAAATTTTATTGCTATCTTACATAAACTGTTATGTGATATAATCTTGGTCGAGCTGTACAATGTATGGTAAAAAAATTGCATTCAAAGCATAACACAATAAAAACAAGATGTTATGCAGATCAAACGAGTATGTCTGAAGATGAGAAGTGGCAGTTCAGCCTGTACAGGGTACAGAATATCTGCCACCGTGCCAAGCCTGTTTATGAAAGAGTCTCTTCTTCTCCTGCATGGTCTGACAAGCTCATCCATGCATTAACAACTCTGTGAAAAATCTGTGCTGAAATCCACGCTAATTTGACTTTTAATTTCAGTAATCCACTTCATTAATTCTTTTTGGAAATCAGTCAGATACCAAATTTGTCTCCTCCATTTGCTAAACCTGAAGTGATTAAGGTCCGATTCTCTCAGCGGCGGTCTACGGGTTGAATACACGTAAGTTAAGTTAAGACTTTGGCCGATAGGTCTTAGTAAATCAGGCGGCGAGGGAATTGTATAGCATTAATACAAGTAAGTATATCTATTTCCCTTGTGAACTGTTGTGATGTGATTAGAATTGGCCTTTTCCTCCTCCAGATTTACAGAAACACTCATAAATATTCGGAACCGACACAACAATGTGGTTCCCACTATGGCCCAGGGGGTTGTTGAGTACAAGGAGGCATTCGGAGTGGACCCAGTTACCAATCAGAATGTCCAGTACTTCCTGGATCGCTTCTACATGAGCCGCATCTCGATCCGGATGCTGATGAACCAGCACAGTAAGGGGGGCCAATCTGTCTCCATGCAGCTTGAAGGATGGCTAATTGTTGTTATGGGTACAAAATGGGGTTGTCGGATCAGTGAGTTCGGTAATCAGTAAGACTCAAGTCAGATCTTAAAGAATATGAAATTACATGCTTTCTCAACAGTGTGTATTTCAGCTCAAATGAAAACAAGTATGACTAAAATGAATGAGCCTTACTTGTTTAATGTCAAGGTAAAACTTATTAGCACTGTAGTGACATCTTTTTGGGAAAACGTAAGGAAACATTAACAAGACCTGTGGCAATTTGGGTTGTAAGTTGTATTAATTCTTCTACACAGCTCTTATATTTGATGGAAGTACCAACCCGGCCCTTCCTAAACACATTGGAAGTATTGATCCCAACTGCGATGTGGTAGGGGTTGTAAAAGGTAATTATCCTCATGAGAAACATTGTATCCACGTTGTTTTATTGGATATATTGTTGATATATAGGACATTTTTTGCACCCTTGCTGTCCAGGAGTCCAGTGGGTGACTTTAAATTAGTATGTGCACACATTGTCGAGGATGCAGTTAATCTTCTTAACTGATTAAGTGCCGCGGGTGACATAAGTCGACAAAAATACCAATGTTCTAAAGTGCCAAATGTCGACTAAAACATGTAAACAGTGAAAACTTTTAAAAATCCAATCAAAATGCCCATACGTTATCTGTATGGCTTTATGAGAGCGCTGAACTCATAGCAGAATATTTTTGACTCCGGTTCCGGCATATGCGCGTCAAGAGTGACACATAAATAAATAAATTAATAAACAGCCATCCAATTCAAAGCATTTACTCATATTAATCAAATGGTACGTAGACAAGCTTAATACACAAGGTACAAACACGGCATGCCTAAATCCAGCACATAGTCCAAGATAACGTGTGGGCTGACTATTAATGTTGAGTTATATCTGAATGAACATTCTGTAACGTATTTGATGGATCGTTAAAGCTCTGATTTATTTGAATAAAGAAAAAAAAACGGTCTTGGTGACAGTCAAAATCGCTTAATATTTGGAGTAGAAATATAATATTGGTATCGCCAGGAAGCTGAGACTCTCCTCTTTTAAAATATGACGTGTTCCTGTTCAATATAAAAATAATGTGCTTTATTGGAGGTTAGAACATTGACAGGATCAATCTAAAGATCTAGAATGTTGGCAGCCATATTGGCTTGGCTCTGCAGGGATTAGTGTTCTGGAATACTCTGGCTTTGAGTTAAAATGACAGAGGGTGTTACAGTGATTTAATGGGCCTGAAAATAAAAGCAAGCATTCCAAATTGGGGAGGGAAAAAAAAAAAGCATGCAAATGATTGAAAAGAAAGACAAGTGTGTTTTTACACATTGTTTCCATCCCAACAGCAATCATTCAGTGGTTATGTTTCCCCTTCTCTAATAATGACGACAACACTATGACCATTAAATATTGAACATTGTAGCTGAAGGCAGCAGCTACAATCGCCAAGCACAAAAAGGCCACCAGTTGCCATGCTGACATGATAATTGTGATTACAGATAGTTCTGTGCATGGCTAAAATGTGGAAAAATTCTAATATTCTATCTATGCTGTGTAATCAATCGCTGCCAAATCTATAGTTATACCTACAATAGATCTGTGCAAGGGGAGATGCTTTAATCTAATTCAAACATCCGGTATGCTGTCTGCCAGTAAAATTAATTGGCCTTTTCCGCACAGTTTTGATGTAAGACAAAACTGGTGCAGTGGTAAATTCATGTCCAGTTCTGTGCTCATCAGCCTATGGCTCTGTGAGAGGATTTTAAATACTCTAATACACTGTGCCTCTTATAACCGAGTCTTGGTACAAACAGCAATTGTGCCTGTGTCGTCTTCCAAAGTATGGTACTCGATATGACTAGCTTTTTTCTTTTTCTGGTTTTAAACGGAACCCTCTTGTGGAACCCTCTTGTTGCTTTGGATAAAAGCGTCTGCTAAATGACTGTAATGTAATGAATATATTACAGGCTTTTTACATTGACTGTGATATCCTTCTAAAACAGGCTGCAATTTTGGGACTTGGATACATGCTTCGAAAATATCTAGACTTATGGGAAAAAAAGACCAGTAGTTTTTAGTTAATTGCAATTAACGAACGAAACCAATAAATTGATAAAGGTTATCCCTCGTCAGCACTGTTACTGTTGTCCTTTCTTATTTATTTATTATTCATTAGGTCGGTGCAAATGATTTTTGGTGCCTTATTAAACAGCTCGCTACATGAGATTGCAGTCAAACTGAAAAAGTATGATTACTGTCAGTTGCATGTAAAGCAACTGTGTTTGCTTCAAATTAATCCTATAATTTCTTTAAAAAAGGGTTTTGTGATTTTAACTGAAATGTGATTTAACTGCTATAACAGTCAACAGTGCATTATATAAAAAGAAAGCACATGCAATAATGTGCAACACACCCTCTGTTCATGCAGACGCCTACGAGAGTGCCAGGATGCTGTGCGACCAGTACTACCTGACATCTCCCGAAGTGGAAGTCAAGCAAGTGAACTGTGAGTGCACACCGTGCAGCATTAAGTGAACTGTGAGTGCACACCGTGCAGCATTAAGTGAACTGTGAGTGCAAACCGTGCAGCATTAAGTGAACTGTGAGTGCAGACCGTGCAGCATTAAGTGAACTGTGAGTGCAAACCGTGCAGCATTAAGTGAACTGTGAGTGCAGACCGTGCAGCATTAAGTGAACTGTGAGTGCACACCGTGCAGCATTAAGTGAACTGTGAGTGCACACCGTGCAGCATTAAGTGAACTGTGAGTGCAAACCGTGCAGCATTAAGTGAACTGTGAGTGCAGACCGTGCAGCATTAAGTGAACTGTGAGTGCAAACCGTGCAGCATTAAGTGAACTGTGAGTGCAGACCGTGCAGCATTAAGTGAACTGTGAGTGCAAACCGTGCAGCATTAAGTGAACTGTGAGTGCAGACCGTGCAGCATTAAGTGAACTGTGAGTGCAAACCGTGCAGCATTATTCAGGGCGACGGAGAGACCCAACAGACCTCCGCAAAATATTTTTTCGCAGTCTCGTGTTTCTCAAAGGGTCTGCGATGGCACTGCGGAAATCTAAGCAGCCATGTTTGTCACCGCAGGCTTTGTACTGGCAGGGTTTTTTGGGCTGTCAAGAACGATTACATCTGCAGTAATGGACCAGGAGCCTTCGCCTAGAAAACGGGGGCGGAGCTTACCGGAAAGGGTTGACCGTGTGATCGTAGTTTATTTTTTCGCGTTTGAGGCCAGCCGCACTGCTGTCTGTGTTTATTGTAATCCTGTACATGATGGCTATTTGCAAGTCACTCTGGTTTAAGGAAATCTGTGTACCACCTTCATACACAAATCCTGTCAAAATTTTCTAAGCCTTTTTTTTTTTTACCCTGTAATTATGTTGGTTTAGCTTAAGCGCGTCTGCTCAACTTCAGCGGAAGCTGTCAGTAAATGAAGTGTAAGACTCTAAGACCAAGTCATGTATTAAAGTCAAGCTGTACTTCCCACAAAATGTCTTTTTTATGAAGCTAAAGTTTCTGCAAATAATGAAAGATTTTCCTGGAATGGAAAGGTTTGCATATTATTCTTATTTTTCTTTTCTCCAACAGATGAGTTAAATGCATATTCAAAATTTAATTTAGAGTTTATTTTGTGCTATAGTACGTGTCCTATTACTATGAGTCGATATAGAGCAAAAAAATAAATTTTCTTCTTAAAAAAAAGAAAATATCTAAACTGAACTTAGTAGCAAGGTTTTAGAAAGTACTGTTTTGTTTTGAGCTTTTATATAAATAAATACAGATAAATTAAAAGGGACAAAAGGAAAAATAATGACCCTTCCCTGGCATGGCTCATCTCACCACAGGATCCAGTGCACGTCCTGTTCAAGACTGTGCTCTTTCCAAACAAAGGGCTCCTCTTTTTAAATAGACCTTAATTTGCCATTTTACCACTTGTCAGGAACAAATTAATCATCTTTGAGAAATGTCAGTTTACACAGACGAGCGATGGGTATTTGGCCCGCTCGCTTAAGGGAAATGATCCAAGTAATGTCTCGCTTGTCTGGCTGAATGGTCAAGTACAGAAGGGCACAATTACAATATGACTGGGACTAATGCTGTTTCTCTGCTGTTTTTTCAGACAAAGGGCCTGAGCTGCCTCTGCATATTGTTTATGTTCCTTCCCACCTGTATCACATGTTATTTGAACTCTTTAAGGTACAGTAATGCATTGTTACCTTCCTATTGTTATCTCAGGCACAAGATAACAGGTTAAGTTACCGCTTGAAATGATGTTACCGAAAGAAAATTACTCCAAGAATATTTTTTCTGAAAATTCCACAATTACTTTGGAAGTGTACATTTATTCCTTTCATGCATTCTCGTGACAATATCTACGCGTCTGCTTTGTAGAAGGCCGATACACGGCGTTTGCATTTCTCGGGAGCATATATATCTATTTTCAAATCTGTGAAGTATGCACATTTCAGTTTGCATGTTAGCAGTATCTATAATTTAGTAATTTGCAGCATGTTACGGATATGGCACGGTTTTTGTAAAGGGTATTTTTTACTGTTTACAGAATGCAATGAGGGCAACAGTTGAGACACATGAGTCTAGCCTGACTCTTCCACCAATAAAGGTGCGGGTTTCACTGGGAAGTGAAGACCTGACAATAAAGGTAAACTCATTTTTCCCTATAAAGTTAAAGAGAAAAGAGCAGTGTTCCCCCACATAACTATGCCACTGATTCAAGTGCATTCCATCCAAGCCCATCATTCAAGGTCCTAGTTCCACAGAATTCTAGCACTTTACTGAATGTTTTTTATCTCAAGTGTTGCCAACCATCAATAAAGCAATATAAAAATTACCTCAATATCCCTGAAAAAGAATACTGCCCCCAGATGAACTCTTTAAAGCCCAATCCAAACCTCAGCCATTTTGATTAGAATGTGGATTCTGATCCAGGGTCAGTTCAGGACTCATTTAAATGACTGGCAGAATCTCTCAGCAAAACAAAATCAACTATTTTAAAGACCTTTTAAATTCTTCATTTTATTTTCTAAACATGGTATGATATGCGAAATAGAGGTATGCGGAGGTATAATTTCTCCAATCGTGTTGTATTGCAGATGGCGGACCGAGGTGGTGGCGTACCTCTGAGGAAAATCGAGCGGCTTTTCAGTTATATGTATTCAACCGCTCCCAGCCCTGTGATTGACAATGCTCGCAACGCACCTCTGGTGAGTACTGTGAGAACCTCTGCACATGGCTCCATGGTCCAGTTTATGTTCTTTGAACCCCAGATACGACCACAACACACGTTTTCGCCGGCCGCTGCCAGCACAGCTCCCAAAAACATCTCCTAAATGCTGTGTAAATACAGTTCAAAGCCTGCACTGTTCACTTTAGAGACTGGCTGTGGCTGTGAAACAAACCCTTCTGTTTAACTGAACAGAAATGTACATTGGCAGAATTGTAAACCACACGTATACACACACACACACACACGTACAAAAAGTTTTTAAAAAATCTAAATGATTCGTTTGATGTGCATGTTTATCCGTCCTCCAGGCCGGCTTCGGTTACGGGCTTCCGATTTCCCGCCTGTATGCCAAGTATTTCCAGGGAGATCTGCAGCTATATTCCATGGAAGGCTATGGAACGGCGGCGGTCATTTACCTGAAGGTAAGAGATTTTTTTGTTGTGTCCTCAGGGCCTACACTTCGGGATACACTAGAGTTCAGTTTATTCAGCTGCAAATGAAGAGTGCCTTGAGTAAACGCAAAGCAGTTAGTCGAACAATAACGGCAAGCACGCTGCGGCCCAGGTTATAAAATGACAGCCAGGACAGTCCAAGATAGATAAAGAAGGATCCTTACCCAGATTACTTTACAGGAACTAACGCAAAATAAGGAGAGCTGGAGCACTCAACGTTCTTTAAAACAACACCTTTAAGAAAACAGTATAAAAAATTTTAAAAAACGGTAGTCTTTTTAAAAAATTATTATTATTTTTCTTTATATATATATATATATATATATATATATATATATAAAACCTTTCTGATCTATGGACTATATTCTGTATGGCATGTGCGTCTGCTGTGTGAAGAACAAGATTACAAGAAAAAGGTGGTTATTACAGCAAAACCAACTCAAACTTCAATGCAAGTTCTTGAAGGTCTGACCTGAGTATCTGTAAATAAGTGAATCTACTTTAAATTATAAATCACATGTCGGGGCCCCTCGCACTCATTCAGCAAAAGAGTTATTAATTCATAGATAACCTGCACACAGGAATTGCCCCTTTGTTTTGCAGTTTTCTAAACGTGTTAAATGTCTGTTAATGTTATTTGAAACTACCAGTAACATTGTTACAAAAGGACAGCCATTGTTCATTTCTTTTGATGATTGACCCAATACAATTCATCACAGAAATCCAGAGTTGTGTGGCTTGTGAATGGTGAGTGCCACAGCTGAATTAACAGTTACAAATCCATGGCTTATTCTGGAGAACGATTCCTATTCCAGACCTTCTAAGTCTAGTGTCTATGACACCCAAAAGGCAGATTGCCCCTCAGCACTTACTCAGCAGTCTTCTCCTCTCCTTTTTGAAGGCCTTGTCCTCAGAGTCTGTGGAGCGGCTGCCCGTGTTCAATAAGTCAGCCTTAAGGCATTACCAGACGAGCACCGAGGCCGACGACTGGTGCATCCCGAGCAGCGATCCCAAGAAACTGGGGAAGTATGAGTACAGCGTTTAGGACTGAAGGAGATGCTGTGGACACTGAAGGGCGGGATGGACTGGAGTTCCTACGTAGCAAAGCCAGCAGATCTGACTCGTAATTAGGGTGGAAAAACATAAGAAACATTTCTCACCCTTCTCCACACCCATGATGGAGAAGGCGGTTTCACAACGGAAGCTTCCCACCATTTCTGTATTGAGTAGCAACAGATTCAGCTAACAGGATTCAAAGGAACTTCGGGTGTTGTCTCTCATAGCCGACTTCATGAATGTTGGTTTGTAAGAGGGCATTTGCAATTCTAGACTGAACAGCTTACGAACATTTGAAGTTTTATATTCTAGCTGGATATACTATACATGTTTGTGTCATGTATTGTAATACAGTATTTTTCCCAGAGTATTTAATTTTTTTGCTTGATTTATCAGTTTAAGAGAGAGTTAATTTTCTCTTGGAAGCATACAGTATCATTTAATTCTTACAAACTGAGCTTTTCAGTTTTATTTTTGTTGAGTTTTTCAGACTCCTTTCACTTCATAATAAGGTATTCCAATATGCCATTGAAAATAATACTGGATCCTGCTGAACTCCATATTGCCATTTGACTGATAACTCTGGTTATAAAGCCTTATAAGCTGTAATAAAGGTGGGATGCAGCCTTTGTAGTTGGAGGATTTATATTATTCATTCTCAACAAAAAGAATATCTAAACCACACATAAGCTATTGCAATAATATTGTTCAAAAAAGTGCAATAAAACCTTTTTTTTTTTTAACCACATCCCACCTCTAATCTTAGTTTTTGCAAATATATTTTACCCGCTATGTTGCTTGAAGTGTCTTGACGCCATTTTAAACATTTTTTATTTTGTTTTTTTTGTTTCTCAACCATGTGGAATGGTGAATTACGTCAAATGGTGAAATTAACCATTTCATGCAATGGTAAGGAAATTGCTTGTGTTCAATGCACCCCGCTTTGAGTCCAGACAGTGTGGCTAGATTTCGTATAGATTTAGTTCTTGTTTTTAATACTAAAATGAAAAAGGATTAAACTGTGGCAAAAAAAACACTGCCTTTAAGACCACTTTGTGCTGTGATAGAATTCCCCTGTATTAGAAATTTCTGTCTTACAATACTGTATGACAGTTTGCGTTAAGAGTGTTGTCTTTTCTGTCAGCTGTATGGCCAAGAGTAAGAACAAACTACTGATTCATACAATGCTGGTAACAGTAAATATACCAGAGAAACCCAATGAAATGGTGTTCAGTATGAACAGTGTCAACCAGTACATTGTTGTGACTACCCAGCCAATACATACACTGCTAATACAAGTACTGGCATTTAGTATTACTTGTTTTATTGTAGTTACCAATAGTAGTTGTATAAAAACAAGGTGTTCACATACTAATCTGCAATTCCATTGTTTTGTTTTTAATTAGGTATTTTGAATTATTTCATTATCATTTTAACCAATGTTGTTAAAGTTGTCTGCTTGCATGTCAACCAATCGTTTGAGACTTAAAAGACCACTGTAACACTGTGAAGTGCCAATGCATTTTTTTTATTTTATTGTACTTGTCGGCCATGGATAGCGTTTATTGTTTTTAAATCCCTTTGATCTCAGGACAGTGGCGTGCGTTCGGACCGTCATCGGAACGGCCCTATTTATAAGAACATTGATACATGAATGTGAACCCAGGGTCGCTACAGTCGTGTCGGATCAGCGCTTCTCTCGCACTTGCAACGTACACACAGGCAATAGCAAGGTGCCGTCTATTGAACCACATTTGGCACATGCCAACGAAAAGTAACTTCTAGCCTTTATCTCGCTCTTCCCTCATTAAGCTAAGCTAAAGCTAAGCTTAACTAAACTGCTTTTCACTTGTGTGAGCCCTCTGTGTCAGTGAGTTGGCATACTTCCATTTTTCTCCCTTGCCGCTTGGGCAACTGTGCAACACAGGAGTTGGGCTTGTAGCTAGAATGTCGCCCGGCTCAAATCGTAGGCGGGACACTGCCGTTGTAACCCTGAGCAAGAAACTCGGCTTAAAAGCTCTTCCTGTAAACATCCCCGCGGTGTGAATGAACAATGTGAGAACAAACATGAGCCGTGAGAGCCCATTTAGGGCAGGTGTAAATGAAGTGTATGAATCATGGAAAACTTTGCTTGCATGTGCAGCGGTAATCGTTTGCCTAGAATTTGAACCCGGAGCACCGTCCACTCCGCCGTGTCCGCACGTTACCTCACGTCTCACCTTTTCCCGTACGATTTGTAGGACACCGGTGCTTACACTGTTCCCTCATGAAACGTGCGCAGTGCAGAATGTTGTAATGGATGGTGATGTATCGTCAGCACCGGCCCTGCCTGTATATTTCATGGAAACTTGAGTTGGGCGTATTTGGATAGGTTGTGGAAGCTATTCTGAGATGAAGGATCATTTGTTTTTGTATTTGTCTCGCACCCTAGCCTCCCTGCATTATTTTGTGTGTGTGTGTGTGTGTGTGTGTGTGTGCATGTGTGTTTGGGTTCCCCACTTCCTCCTGACTTGTATAAAAGCCTGCTCCTGTATTGGCAGCTATGTGCTTTCCCATAAACCCTGCAATAAAGGATAATAGTCTCAATAAGCTGGATGTTATTTTTTTGTCTGTCTGGTGACCTGAATGGCGTTCACCCCTGTGTGTGCATGTGCACGCCATCCGTGTGATTTACCTTGTGTAAGACTATCTGCTAACCAACATCAGTGAAACACGAGAAAAATTTGACTCGCTGGTTTCTGATAAGAAATTTATGTGCGTCAGCCTTTAACTTTTACTTTAAACCTAATGTTTTTATCCTGAAAGTTACAAATTAGTGTTATTATTTAGCTGTTCAAATTGCAAGTGACTGAAATGTAGGTTATACAGCATGTGTACAGCATGTGTTTATAGTGTACGTTTATGTCACCAGGTTTCAAAGTGTTCCCAGTGACTGTAAAATTATATAGTACTGATAAAGGACAGTAACTCCATTCTGCTGTTGTCTGGGACATATTTATGGCCACTTTCTTGGCCTCTCCCCTTCCCTTTTCCCTGCTAGTTAAAAGAAAAAAAAGCCAGTTCAGGTTTTGGCTCCCACACAGTCTATTCTTGGAAGCCGTCTATGTTCTGTTCTGACTATTCTGCCTCTGTGACGTGCCTCATATTGTTGAGAACGGCGTCCCACACAGAGACGTATCCCCTGCATGCTGCATCTCCCGCGTGGCGGGTGCCCTGAAGTCCGAGCCACTCTGATGCACCCTCCTGTTTCCGGGTCTTCAATGCTTCCCTCTTCGCCGCTGCCCGCTAAGTCGCCCATGCGACCAGTATTTTCATCTCCTGTCTGTCATTACTTATATACATAATATTAACTGGATTTTTATTTGTGTTGGTTGATAGATATGTGCAGGTTACCAGGTTTTTTTATGCATTCAAATATATTTTCTGCCAAGGCCTGCTTGTATCTTCTGCTTGTATCTACTTGCAGTCTTGCAATGTATTTGTTATATGCATTAGAATTTGTCTTGGATAGGGTGTCTGAAAATGACCTACTAACACCCTAACACTACTGCTACTTCTATTACTACTTTTACAACTGCTACTGCGCTTCTACTGCTGTTATTCTTAATACAAGAAATACTGCTGATTCTGCTTCTGGTACCACTGTTGTTACTGCTCCTACTATTACTAATTTTGATAATAATACTCATTATAAATTAAAGCATTTAATGTCTTCCTTTATGTAATTTCGCTAATGTTTACTGTCTCCTGCAGAGCTCCTTTCTTCCCGCAGTTCAACCTTTGGAGCGTCATTCACGACTATTAGCGATGTGGACCATTGGTCTGGAAGAGACATTGCTTCCAGATGAGGGCCCGTGGAGAGAGAGGATGGACGGGGGCGAGGGAGGGGTCTCTCCACCCCACACTCGACTAGACAATCGCAGAACTGCTATGCCAGTACAGTTGAGAGCCTGTGGACCTCCATAATTATGGCTGTGGAGCTAAGCTTACCCCTCTAAACCAACAGGCTCGGCTTTGCAAGCACAGGAACGGTCACTTCCATGCGCTGTGCCGTAGGTCATTAATCCTGTCATTCTGACACGGGCCAGTCAGCAGAGGATGGGCTCCCCTACTATGCCGGGTTCCTAGAGTGTTTATATGAGACCACGGTCTCATATAAACACGGTCTCGTATAAAACACCTTTGGGTGTTAAATGTACACCACCATTTTTGTTGTGTGTAAAGTGTTTATACATTTAAAAGTTGAATTGAACTCAATATGCCCCTAGCATGAGAGAAAAGCTCTAGAAAAGGGGGAATGCAAGGCTGTAGATACATTGGTATCCAAGGCCAAGTCAAATGGACAAAATGCAGATGTCCCACCCCTCCACAAAATGCATGTCAGTCTAGTAGGAAAACTCTTTTTAGTTATAGAAAGGATAGTACAGTTACATGGTCAAGTCTTCAGTGTACAGATTTATGAATGACAATTAGCCTTTTTTTTTTTTTAAAGTAATAAGTCATTTTTATAAGTATTTTTTTAAGTAATCCACCCAATTAATTTTCATATGATTATGTGTCATAAGAGACTGCCCACCTCTATTGTCTCTGATTTATTCTTACTAGTTATTATGAGTGCATGGATAAATTCCTTGTCTAATCCTTGTACAATAATCTGGTTTGCTTCACAGAAGTATTAACTTTGTGCTGAGAGGCAAAATGCACTGTGAAGCAGATTCACAATGCATTTTGGGTAAAGAAAGTAGACAGGAAAGAAGTAAGGCTTAACAGTCGTTCACATGCAATTTATTGACATTTGCAAGTAAATCCTATGCTGGGAGCCAGGAATAATTGCTCAGCGCATACAGAGAAATGCATAGCAATACTGAGCAATGCTTATTTTGAAGAATGACTATTTTATTTTTTTACCTGCACCGCACAATCCGAACCCCTTGACTTGAAGCCTTCCTTAACCTTAAGACAGCAGCATAAGCTAGCTTCTGTGCTGATAGTGTGGAGGTGGGGTTTGAGGTGGATGGAGTCGGCTATTGGCCATATCCAACTTCAATCCCACTGAGAACCAGTGGACCCGTGGTACATGAGCAGAATCCTGGGAACCTGCAAGGAGCTCCAGACTGCTGTAAAGATCACAGGAACGTCCCATCTCTTTCACAGTATACTGAAAAGGTGTGAAGCTATCATGAAACATTCTACAGCCATTACAATTTTGTGATCGCTAAACCACATATTTGCTGTATGTGCCACAATTATTGTATCAATTGAGTGCACTTTTTGATGGCATCACAGTTTCCCAGATTTACAACTGTTGCATGGAAAAACAGGACTCTGACCGTTAGATATTTGTCTATCTGTATAAACGGACAAACAAAAATCTTAACTAATGAAAAGTATTACATTGGCAATGGAAATTCTGTAAATTGTTCAAGAGTATCTATGACATTTCAAACCCTGAAAGGAGCGATCAGTCAAAGAATTGGCTGTACAGTTCTATTAATAGTGGACCATTTCGGCCAAGGCAAACTAGTCCTCAAAAATAATGCAGTCTATATCTATCATCATTACTTTTATTTTCACAGCAACAAAAGTTTTCATCTAAGAATTGTTTGTTGAAAACTTGGAACAGGCCATTCAAGTGTTTTGTTTCTTATGCCTTCAACCTAGAGTGAGAGACGTCCATTTTGTCACCATTATGTTATATAAAGAGCTTGACCTCAATGCAAATTCATTGGCACTTGTATGAGTGAAAAGATGACATTTAAGTGCTAAAGATACCATTTGGAATCTCTGCTAACAAAGAATTAATAGCTGAGACACCTTTGCCTATTCATGCTGTCCTATAAGTGCTGTGAGTGTATTCTGCAATATTCTCCAGCCACATTATAACAGACCAAATCCAGTACCTCTCAAAATCCCCTGAAATGGATCCAGATTCACACGGTTATTACTGCATTCAAATCTTTTGGGTAATTATAGCAGTAATTACAGTTACCTTGTACGGATAAAAGCCCATCTAGAAAATCTATTCATTTGTGCCCCGGGAGTGAAAGCTCTTTTTGTATTACATAGTAAAAATGTTACGGTTCTTTAAGTGCTTTTTAGCAGTTTCCAGAGCTGACAATGTTTTTCTTAAACTGTGAGAGGGGAGGCGGTACAAATGAAGGAGAACATCTTAACATTTTATTTACAACTGTTTAAATGGTCCCTTTCTTGAAAATGCATTTCTCGTCTGAAATTTGACCATGGTTAATTTAAAAAACTTCTACGACCAAATATTTGCCCTCTGAAATTCTCCGCTCGGTATTCTGCACCCTAAAGGACCATCAATTCTTGACTGGACCTTTAGAGGTGTGACACCTCAATAAATGATTCCTTCTGGTTCCAGCAGCAAATATCTCTCCATTGAACATGGGATTGGCAGTGTTTTGATCCCGCGGTGGCATCTGTTGGACATATGTGCCCGAATGGCACATCTGGCCAGATGCAGGAGAGTACGTGGTGTGTTGCTGCACACGGCAAATACAGAGTCATAGAAAGCACGGTGTTGCTGGAAAAACAAGGTGAAAAAAAATTATAAATAGAGGCGTATTTTCAAAACACTTTAAACAGAGCTAGATCAGAATTCTGTACTCCGCATTCTTTCCATACACACAGACGCACACGCACGCACGCACGCACGCACGCACGCACGCACGCACGCACACACGCACACACATCCAAGTGATTCAAGAGCCTAAACACTTTGTATAATATCCACCTTAACCTGCACTAATAGTTAACAGCCACCAAATAAGTTTATTGTGATTTGAAGGATATTCGATATTTAACAGTACCGTATATACTAAGTAGTGAAGATATTTTTAAAGAGAAGCATACACAGTTACCTGGTATGTGCATTCAGGAATAGCCATTCTCCATTTCTTTGTGGCTTTGATATGTTCATATGTGTTTATCAGTATTTCCACAGCCCTAGGACACTGATGACAGCCGTACAACACCTGCGGAAATGATCAAAGTATATTAAAAAAAAGCCAATAAACATTCAAAGTTCTATAGTGAACTAAACACAATCCAAGTTTTCAGATATCTCTAACATGGTCATTGTAGTATATTTTGTACACTGTTCATTTCCCAAAATCCAAATAGGTGCAATAAATGCCGATAGAAAAAATGATAGATGTTAATAATTAAAACCTAGGAACATTGACTATATGTGGAAACATCAGTCCTTGATGAAACAGTCTTGTAAAAATGCTGGTGTTCCTAACACTTGCTATATTCTCATGCATGTGCTACCAGGCATACTAGTGTGCATGCATGCATACATACATACTGTACGTACGCATCTGAGAACACAACCAGAAAATGTTAATGCATACTTGCTTTCACACTCTTCAGCTGGGCGACAACCTTCTGTACTTCTACTGCAGGCTATGCATTCATAAACAGTATGCAAATGATCCATTTTGGAACATTGCCATTGAGGTGTATGCTTGATAGTGTTGATAAGACATATCCCTTCTCTACATTTGATAGTACATAGTATAGATAGATAGTACAACAGAATTCATTCAGAAACAAAATATTCTCATCTTCCGCTTGAAAATGAGCCTATAGGCTCCTATGCTCCCCATTTAAGACACTGCAAACCATCTGTCATTGAAATGCATGAGATTTTGGACCCTGCCCGTGTGCCTCATCACTGAGACCATAGACATACACGCTGTATGTGTTAGACCTGACAGCTCTGGCTTCTTCATATTACACTGTGACATGATAGGTTTGAAAAGAGGACAATCCAATCAATGTATAGCACACCTCCTTCATTTGTGAGGCATTGTGCCTACTTCAAAGGAGGGTTTCCCAACTCCTAGGCCGTGTCCGAATCAGCACTCTTCCACACTGTTGAGTAGCCTTGGTGAGTAGAGTCGTAGAGTACGCACATTTTTTTAAAATTGCAGTGTACTTCAAACACCCGGATGACGCACTTACTTCCGGGGTTTCACTGAGTACATTCGGGAGCACACTTTTCAAGAAGTACACGAACATTTTGGTCACATGAACATGACGTGAAGCTTCATTTTTTTTAAAATGAGGCGCAGCTTCGCTGACATTTTCCTTCAAATACAACAAAAAAAACACATGACATGGCAGCGCAAGAGTGGGGTGCAGGGTTGCCAGATCTTGTAAGACTTTCCAGCCAAATGGCGACTCAAAACTAGCCCAATTTATAGGCTATTTTTAACTGAAACCAACGTATTTTAAATATAAATCATCATGTTTTTACTTTTTAAAATAAGTGCGTGCTTTGCGACTTTTCATTTTTACCCGTGACTGCACTTTGAAAGTATCCCAATTTAGCTGTAAAACCGCGGACATGGCAACACTGGTGGGACATCTTATGGCCTGCTTACGGCACTTCCACAGTGCGGTTGGAAAATAGTACAGCAGATATTTTTCACGGACTGCTAAACAGTGCACATTAAACAGCACACTTCTGCCAGTGCACTGTACACAGGAGACAGGGCGCAGTAGATAGGGCTCTGATTCGGACACAGCCCTAGTCCAACTAGCTGGCTAGCCATGGCTAAGCGGCAGGTGAAAACCAGGTTAAGGTTTCTACGGTTACCTTATGGAACTGGGGGGGATATATCCTTGCTGCACCGTGGTTGAGCAGCAGCTGATAGCAGACCTCTGGCTCTCCCGTGGGCCTCACTTGCGCCACCTTGAGGACGTACTGGATGGGCGCGCAGCCGTTGATGTCCATGATGCGGGTGTCGGCCCCCGCCTCCAGCAGGATCTGCATGATCGCGCAGTCGCAGTTCCAGGCGGCCTTGTGCAGGGCCGTCTTGTAGTCCTCTTCCTGCAGGTCGACGGCGGCGCCGTAGTCCACCAGCATGCGACACACCAGGTGGTGATCAGGGCTGTACACCTGCTCCCGCAGGCTCAGGGCCCAGAAGGCTGTCATGATCAGCGGCGTCTCGGAGCGCGCGTTCATTGCGTTCACGCTGGCGCCGTGGCTGATGTAGAGGGCGATGTGTTGCGGGAGGCCAAACCGGGCAGCAGTGTGCAGGGGCGTGTCCTCGTCGTTGTTATCACTCTGCTTGTTCACCTGTGCTCCTGCATACCACAAGATTGCACAGCAGTTTCTGTTTATATACTAAACTCTTAAATTTTGTAATCATATCTATCTATCACAGATAAATATACTGTATTTATTAGTGTATTTATGCGTGTATATGTATATTTATGTTCTTGCTTTGATGTATTTTATTGTGTTTTTGTGTTTCTAGGACCCCCTTGAAAACGAGATGGTTAATCTGAAGGGGTTTATCCTTCCAATAAATTCCAAATTTCAATATATGCAATTTAATGTATGCACTAGGCTTACTTGTAGTTCTGCACACCTTTTAGAATGAGCTGTTTAGCACAGTCCACAGACTCCTTGGTGATGCAGTAGTGCAGAGGCGTGTGTCCGCTCAGAGACACGCTGTTGACCCTGGCCCCATGGTTCAGCAGGAGGGTAACAAAGTCACAGTTAGAGACCTCACACGCTACATGCAGGGGGGTCTTCCCGTTGGGCTTCCGGTTGACCGCCGCCCCTTTCTCCAGGAGCACCATGGCGCTCGCCAGGGAGTTATACATCACACACACGTGGAGACCCATAGCCCAAGAGGACTCCAGCTTGTATCCAGGCAACCAGTAACCTACAACCAAAAAAAAAAAAAAACATCCCATTATAAACACAAAAACAGTGGTTATGCTATGCATACTGGATCCCACTGTCTGGGGAGATTGAGATGGAGGGCAAATGACAGGAGAAAGTTTCTCATTCAAAAGCATTTGAGAGAACAGCAAGGGGGATATTATTCTCAAGCAACAGTCGAGCCATACTGGAAATATACCCACCGTGATCATATGTAGCAGATATTCATAAGATTGTACAAGCCTGTGTCTTTGGAAGAAGTTTAGCTCCCCATAGTGGTGAATTACACCATTCGAGTCCTTGCTGTTTTCATGGCCGTTTGCCCGCATGTTTCGTTTCGCAGAAGCCTCCATTTTGGCAAGATTCCTGCCGTCAGGAACAAAAGCCTCCAGAGGGAGCCTTCTCCACCCTTACCTTGTTTGTACGAAGCCAGAGTCATGCTCTTGTCCTCCACCTCGAACACGGTGTCGATGTCTATGTTGGCGGTGTGCAGGATGTTGTGCACCTCCTCTGCATCGTCGCGCTGGAGCGCCTGCAGGAAGCGCTCCTTCAACCTCTTGGAGGCTTGCGACCGGCTGATCGGCTCATCCATGTCCTTCGCCCTGCCACATTCGTCTGAAGGAATTCCCTGGAGCCGAGAGAGCGTGCCGGCGCACTACTGCAGTACTGTAACGGCCCCAGCCGGAGCGCGGGTCTGCTCGGCCTGTAACACAACTGTTGCGGTGTTAAATTTGTCACGCTATTTATAGAAATGACGGTAGAGTAAGGCATTCCTGCCACAGAACCAGGCAGCTGACCCGCTGGACCTGTGGGATATATATAACAAAAGCAATACATTAGACTGCACCGTGATCACTGTTTGCCAGTCTTTAATTTTCAGAGCTTGACTCTAATCTAGCAGAACTGATGGTGATGTTGTTAAAACTGAATGAAACTATTTGCCTAATCATAAAAATAGCTTGAAAAAAGGTGTATGCTTTTTATGGTTGTCTTTATCCGAGCTATCTAATGCAGTCATAAATACTATGTAGAATGAATGACTATGAAGTAATTCATAAAATCCATATAAATTTATGACAATGGAAAAAATTATGTATTGGCACATTGTACTGGTTATAGAGTGTGATATGTAATTATATAATAGTTATAAAAGATTTATTTAGTGTTTAAGAAGACACCTTTTCATGATGTTTGGCTATATCATTGTAACTTGTAGTAGCTGTCAAATAAAGATTTAGGTAAATACAGCCAAAGGGCTGAAAAAGTTTAATAACTGATTTCATATTTTATATAGTGAGAAATACTTCCCATTTATTGCTGTTCATAAGTTTGATTTTGACAAGCTTGTGTCATCCATTTTAAGATGCCTGGAGCAACTCCTGACATTTTTAAGTTTTACACCAAATCCAAGAAGGCTTCTGTGTCATAGGACTTAAGCTTTTGTAAATGTTAAACTCTGGAATGGAATGAACAAAATATGACACTTCCTACAGGTTTGGAGAACAGTATTTCACATATGACTTTCTGTCATTTTCTCAGCAGTTCTCACATCCGCTCCAGTCCTGAAGATTTCCCATGGAGCAATGCAGTATTCCTATGTCAACATTTGTACATATTGAGTGCCCCCTTGTGGTTAAAAGAGTCTATGCAATCCTCGATTTCATCATTTCATTTGTGGAAAGCCATTACTGATGGAAACCTTTAATAATGGATGAAAGGCAAATATTATGTATTATATGATGATGTATGTTTATGATGAGTTGATGATGATGTTGTATTGTATTTTGTGTATATATTTAACTTGCATCTATATACAATACTATACATATATACCTGTAGTTCCACTTCTAAAGACTGCAGAAAATTGGAGTTGTAAATGTGTTGAAACAATATCATCCTATTTCAACATTTTGAAGACATCCTTCACTTATATTTTCAGTCTGATGATTTTAAACTGTTATTTATCCATACCTCTTCAACGTGATTTCAGTTGTTCTGACTCTCCCCTAATGCAATAGGCCAGGGGTTCCCAAACCGGTCCTGGGGACCCCCTGTGTATGCTGGTTTTCGTTGCAACCACAGTTACAATCCCAGAATTTTAACAAGCTGTAAATTTTTCTTAATTAGGTGCTTTTCATGTTTGGAGGAATTATTCACCCTCTTAAACCACATTATGTCAGAAATAGCTATGCATGCCATGTAGAATAAACTCCCCATGTTCACGTTGTGCTTATTGTGCTATATTGCAACAATTACATAAAAAGAGGTTACAAAATTATGTATTTTCACTCAAATTAAAGAGTGAAGCGAATAAATAGGATCCTACTTAGGTTAATTAAGTTGTCCTAATTCGTAGGTGTTTAACTCATAATTTTTTCTTTAAGCTTATTAACACAATGCAGGTTTGGCTCATTATCATTTGCTTTGTGTTTGAATTCTTCATTATCTACCAAATGGTTAGTTTTAGTGGCCATGTGTCCACACTTTCACCAATTAGGAGCCTATTGATTCAAATCAGTCTTTAAATGGATCTGTTAAATAATTTTCTTATCTTTTTTAAATAATATAGCACAATAAGCACAATGTGAACATGGGGTGTTTATTCTACATGGCATCCATAGCTATTTTTGATATAATGTGGCTTAAGAGGGTAAATAATTCCTCTTAACATGACAAGCACCTAATTAAGAAAAATTAACAGCTTGTTAACATTCTGGAATTGCAACTGTGGTTGCAACGAAAACCAGCATACACAGGGGGTCCCCAGGACCGGTTTGGGAACCCCTGCAATAGGCGTTACCATGTCTCTGAGCCTCTGAATCTGTTATTCACCAGTCCCAAAATGAACAAAGTCAGAAAGTCAAACCAGCAAAATGCAATCTCATATCATAAAATACACAATTCTGTGTTCAAAATATGTGCATGTGTAAATGAATATATTCAAAAATATACTGTAAGCTCTTGTGCTCCATCCATTTCACCAATGTTACTTTCTCTTTTCCTGTGTGAGTTGTAGTCCTGTGTTAAGCATTCTGTGTATATAGTACTCTCTATATAGTATTTGGTATAAGATGGAATATTATGTTCATAGACATTTATTTGAACTGCAATGCACTACAGTGGCTTCTTTTCTGTTGTCAGTTATTAGACCCATGCTTGCTTGGAAATATATTGCTATTACAATTAACAATGGGACTAAGGTTGAGCTAATTATTACTTTAGAAAGTGTTTTATGTAAAGTTGACATGTATACTGTTCTGTTATTACATCTCACATCAAGGTTATGCCCTAATTATGAGTGGAACATGGTCTGTCTTGGTTACCACCCATGGTAACAACTGTGTGCTAGATCTGTCTTGACACCAGAATGGGAAGTAATTAATCAAAAACATGCTTTCACAACCACTGGGGTTTCACACTGATCTGCGAGCAGCCAGCATTTACCTGGAAAAAAAAATGAAGCAATCGTTGAATGCCCAGTTATAGTACAAGTCTATGCATACGAGGCCATTGCTGCAATATCTTTTTGATCCACCTTAAGCTGAAACGTCACACTTTGATCCACCTTAAGATGTCCTGGGGAAGATTATGAACAGGGTCTAAGGCTGGCATGGCTTAAGGGAGGCGCAAGCTTCAACATGGACCACTTCACCCGACAGGGAGTCAGGCTTTTCACTGCCACCAGGAATGACATGAAAGGAGAGCATAATAACAAAGTTGACAGTCATTTATTTTGAGAAGTGGGGCACTACCACTTAACTGTGAAAGCTTCACTGTAGATGCAGTGGGAATCCCGTCAAGCATCAAACGTAGCCATTTCAATGACAGGATTAAGCCTGATAATTAGTACAAAATGAATTCAACAGGCTTTGAAATGGAATTGCATACATTTTGGGCTGAAAAAAGAAAAAAAAAGAAAGAAAAAACTTGAATGTCAGTGAAGGAATTTCCAAATGACACTCAAATGGCCCTTCTGACTTCTTGAGCAGAAATGCTTTTAGGTCTGTATTTTTCAAGAGGCCATCACTCTATCAAATCGTAAAGGGCTGGTTTTGCTGTCCGATCAACTATTTGGTGAATTGCCTGCACGGTACATTGAGGACCACTTAACCATGCACTGCTTTGACAGAATCACGCATGCGGTGATGGATGACAACAGTGTGTCAACAGCCCCTTTCACCTTGACTTTACGGAACCACTGTATTAGGAGTGCTTCTATCCGTGAATCACAGTACGCTAGCTCTTCACTCTCAGTTGTGCTCAAATCTCCCAAGTGTCCTTCATGCCTGTAGGTGGCCTGGGACCATATTTATTAAGCAGCTGAGTAGGAGTGCTGATCTAGTATCAGGTTTCCCCTGTCCATATCCTAACTACTCCCAGGTAAAAAGTAGTATACTTTAGTGTAATAAAAATATAATTTAAGTATACAAAGGTTATTACAAGTATAGTTTTCCTTTTTTGTACTTAATTTGAAGTATGTTTAAAATGTACTTTTAAAAAGTACTTCAAGTATAGTCTCAAACACACCGTAATACTTTTAAAGTTTGTTTCAAACACACTGGTGACATAATGAAATTGTACTGCAAGTACTGCAACAAATCATACTTTTTGTTAGTGTACTTAAATATACTTATGTACACTAAAAATAGTCCCATTTTAACATAGACATAGTGCACTTAAGTATACTGAAAATAGTCCAATTTTAAGATACACACTGCACTTGAAGTACACTTAAGTACGACTTAAAAGTTCCACTTTTGAACAACTTTTGTGCACTTAGTATACTTAAAGCGCTGCCAATTTAGCACAAAGTACATAATTAGTATAGAAACTACTAAAAGCATACTTTGAAAAAGTATAGTTCAAGTATAATCTTTTTTTCACCTGGGTTACCATTATGAAGTAAAAGGCAAAACTGATCCTAGATCAACACTCCTACTCTCAAATGCTTTAAAAATATGGGCCCTGGTGACAATGGCATCATCTTTATCTGCTCCCTCCCTGTATGTTGTATGCTGCTTCTACCAAGGCATTTTAAAACTTAGTTATTTGGCAGATGCTTTCAGCCAAAGCAACTCACAAAAGTGCATTTTAACATGGTAAGCAAACACCACTAGAGCTACAGAAACACAGAGGTCCATGGCATAGTGCGCATTATGTTATGCACAACTTTCTGTGCCAGTAGTCCTACTCCAATATGATACCATTTTCTTTCCAATAACTCTTGTTTTCGCAGTATTAAGTTTTATCCTCTTTAATGCTACAAAATGTTAAATCTACAATGGTAAGTAAATTTTACTCTTTTCAGTAAAATAATAGAATAATACATTAAAACTCCTTAGTGCAGGATGTAGCCGCAAGTGTTTCTGTTCCTGTCAGTTCACCGTTTCACCACAACTCTAGGAATGATGCCATTAAACAATTGTGTGGCCACTCACTGTCAGCACAGCATGTTTAGCCGTACAGCCCTTGAGATAATTATATTAAGACCATTAAGGTGTCCTTAACAGTCATGGAAAAATATAGAACTATTTCCATGGCTGCTGCATATCTGTGGGGAACCAAATCACAGGGACTGGTAAGAAAGGTGCTCAAAACAGCAAGCAAATCTCTAAAAAGGAAAAAGAGAGCAACCTTGGCTTGTATCTATCGAAGACTGTATTTTAGTCCTTTACTCAGCTTGATGAAGTTGACAACACAGTGTTATGTGGCTTGTAGTCCATACCCCAGCACTGTATAAGAGTTTGAAAATGCAGCCTTCTATAGATACAAGGTTTGCTTTCTTTCCTTTTTTTGGCATCTGTGGGGAAAAAAAAGTTACACCTTTGCACTGAGACACTGAAAAAGAAACCACAAGCAGTCTGGAATGAACTTTCACTGTATTTCTCTGACAGGGAGCATTTACAAAGCAAAAGGATCCAGGGGTTGACTTCGGGACTTTCAGAGGCAGTGTCCCTTAGTCGTAAGTTAATGAAACAGGGAACTGAAACTCAAAACTTTTAAAAGGAGTGCCGACAACACAGACATGGCACCTACGGGTCTCCTTCATGCAAGTATGAAGTCAAAAAAATAAATAAATAAAAGCTATAACCTTTCACATGCTATTTGTACTGGTTGTACCTACATTGGTTTGATTTCTACTGTATAACCAATAAAAAACGGTGTTTTTACATCGCAAAACAGTGTCTTTACAGTGATTTTACTATTTCCAGTGCGCCTGTTAGCTGCCCTTTCAACATTTCAGTAGTACAGTATGACCTCTATTCAATCTAACCGCAGCACGCTTTGTCCTAGATCAGATATTTACGTGAGTGTTAAGTTTTTTCTTTTCTTAAACAATGAGTTCAGAGGTCACAAAGAAAACAACAAAAAACAGTACCATAAAAAATAAAAACATTAAACAATAAACAAAGCAGTTTCAGAGGTTCATCACACAAGATTGAGGACACAATGCACCTTGGTGGGATTGAACAGAGGCCAAAAATGGTGACAAAATACTTAAATCAAAATGCAGCACATACACACAATGTCAATGCTATGTACATCTTTGTTATAAACCCTGATCAGCAGCTGTGAACATCCCCACTTCCTTGCATTTATGTGAATAGACTATGTAGCCCTCGCATTGGTCCCGACATTGAGGACTCACAATATAAAACAAGGCTTTCCAAAGTTATATTGCTTTCAGCATGTAAAAAATACATCAAGTACAGTAATGTTTGACAACGGGGGAATTCTGGGATATTTCCAGAGCGTTCATTGCCAGTGCTTGAGGTCATTATGTGTGAAAGTGTTATGCGCAGATACCTTCTTGTCTAGCTTGCATCATAAAATCTTTCAGCATTTTTTGTTTAAATGTGCAGATATCTTCTTGTCTAGCTTGCATCATAAACTCTTATTATTTTTTGTTTTTACTTGCAGATACCTTCTTTTCTAGCTTGGATCACAAATTCTTTCTGGCATTCTCAGCCTATAAAATGAAGAACAGTATTTTAGTTTTTTATTAAAGTACTTTTAGTTGGACTCAAATTGAGGATAATTAAATTTCTTGTCAAAAAAGGACTTCAGACGATGTTAAAACACAAGTCGACTTGAAAGCAGTGTTAATGTTATTCGTTTTTTAAAATAATATTTAATCTCTTCATCACAATCACATTTCAAACTTCACGTGTCACCATGTATCGCATTCACTTATCATCTTCAGACTTCTGATGATTTGATATTTGGCAAACAGGGAACAAAAAAGTTTTTGTGGAGTAAAATTATGATCATTAGTGCTGATAATGGTAATTCTGTGATGTGTAGATTAGTGGTTACTATTCCACTTTTTAATATGATTTATAATAATTTAGACCCAGTTTGAAGCAACATAAAATATGATATATTAATATACATATCAATATATAGATACATTGATGACTCGAGAGAATAAGCAATAAGCATTGTTTGCCCGTTCGTGCCACACTGCACAAAATTCCAGCTGCAGGGAGATTACGAACGAAAGTTCAGCAGCCATTTTGTGCCTTTGGTACGGTGTTGGTCCTGTAAACCATCCAAGCCCTCAACCGAAACAAAAACATGTGAATGAATCGAGAAATAAAGAGCAGGCCAAAAAAACATGGCAGGACAGAATATTTACGCGCATTCATGGATGCCACGTGATCTTCGCGCGCGTAAACAAAGCGCCGATGTGACAAAATGAAACGCTTTTCCCTCCAGAAAAGCAAAGAATTTCCCTCCAGAGCCGAGACCACTTTCTGCGCGTTAGAAAACTGTCAAAGGACAGTGAAATACTTGCACGGTGTCTACAGATCTCTTGCACATCACCGCACAATTTTGGAGGAGGTGTAAAAGGGAGGATGACGTGTTATCCCGAGTGCAGGACTGATCATGCGGAGATAAAAGAGTGTAAATGGTGTATATTTTCTGTGCAGGGCAAACCTTGGGTCATACTCAAACACTGAACACGATTCTGCCTTTATCTCTCTGTATCAACATATTTCCATCTCTTTCCTTATATAGCAGTTTGAAAGGAAAATATGCCAGTTGATCAACAAATGAGGTACTAAAACATCTGCAGACATGGGCAATGTGTTCCGGAGAAATCTAAAATTCTAAAGGCGAAAGGACCTTGAATCTCCATAAACCTAAAAGCTCTCAAAATGGAGACTATTAAAGCAATAGAGCTAACTGCAATTTTATAGTGCTGCATTCCTGCTATAGAAGTACTGTTTGGTATGTCTTAAGTCCGAAAAAGTTCAAATACTGCCCTTCAACGTCCACGCTACATATCAAAAACTGCTGCCCGTTCGGGCCAAATTCTTTTGAGTGAGTGCAGAGGAGTGTTCTCCTACGACTGGAGAGGAAATAGTATTTTCCTGTGCGGATGGGAAAAGGGCATGCGGTCAGCCGTCGTCTGAGCCAACTGCTTCCCGTTCCACTCCTGGCCGCTCACATTTTGTACGTCCTGCATTGCATTGTGGGACATCTTCTTCCAGGTCAAACAAAGTACAGCAGCCCAGTTGACACGGACAACACAGATTCGGCGTGGCGTGCTAGCCCTGGCCTTGGGCAGAACTCGGCCGCCGCGGTCCGTGAGGCGGGCAGCTCGCCGTCGCTCTAGCCGAACCTCAGCTGCAGCGCGACGGTTCCAGTTTCACCAGTCCAGATCAGAGCAAAAAGCAGCAGCCCATGATGTATCGAAATAATGTGCGAGGCATACTACTGGGAGTGGCTATGCAATCCAGGCCTATCTAGTGTGCTTCCGCAAAGCAAAAAGAGATTTAACAAATCTACAGAGCATATACACAGGTTTCTCATATTAAAAATGGCACATCAGACTTTTATGTTATAATATATATAATATATATGTATATATTTACAATAGCATTACACCTAAAGGTGGTTGAAATACAGCCTATCGAGATGACGTCTACAGACCCAAGTGAAGCTGATTCGAGGATGAGCGTGAGTGTCACGAGATTCGCTGGGCTGAGACAGAACACTGCAAACAATAAACCAAAAAAATAATAAAAAGTGGAAAAAAGAGGTGGATTTTTAAAAAATCCCAAAGCGCAGTGAGATGAAGTCAGCCTCTGAGCCGGGCCAGAGTATTTGGGCTTGTTCCAGTAAGACTGGCGGCTTGGTGGGCCATCCCCCCTCCCCCCCCCCCCGGAAGTGGCGCAACGGTACCTCTCTTAACACGAGTCTCAGCTCCGCTTTCCAGCCTCCGAGTTTAAAAAAAGTGCTGCTGGCTGGGCACCGGCTCGTCACTCGTTGGTGCCCTCTGCTGGCTCGCCGGGGGACTTGCTGGCTTTGCGGACCTGCCTCTGCATTTGTTCCAGCTCTTTCCGCCGTGCTTTCTCCCTCTGCTTGTCCTGTTTGTCCCGGTTCCTCCGGGCCTTCTCCATCAGTGCCTTCAGGTCCTTAACCTTCTTCTTTATCAGTGCGCGGTCCTGGGACGATGCCACGCCCAGGGCCTAGACACACAGAGGGGAGAATGCTCTCTGTATTTTAAACTTCCCTCAGTTATGCTTACAATGTGCTTAGGATTCTGATCGATAATGATGCTAGTATGATTATCAATACCTTTGCTGTTACTACTATTATTATTACTATTATTATTACTGCTGTACATTTGGCAGCTGCCTTAGACAGGACTTCAAAAGCAATAGATGGAAAACGTGCAAAAGGACAATTCCAAACAAGAAAAAGGAAGAACAGCCAATATTGTGCAATTATCTTAGTGTCTAAAAGCAGTACAGATCTGTGAATACAATATTAGTAAACAAATCCATAAGTTTAGCAAATATTAATTTATCTCACAATTATCAGCTGCGGGGTGCATATGCCAAACACATAAATGGCACTCTACAGCATAGGACCAATATATGTACTGTTTGAAACCAACTAATGTTCAAACCAAATGAAAGCTCCTGATTTCTGTATAAATTTAAGTTGTTATGATATCTTCATAGTTTTATTGTTTTTTCATGACTTGTTATTGATGTTATCTATTTGGGATTGAGGATTTGTATTTTGACTCTGGGTTACCATAGTTAACTTGTATTCACGCTTTAGTGATGTCACACATACACTTGCTGCTCTAGGAAAGTTATTAGCCAGTTATTAGTCTTACACTTTTGCTCATAACTCAAGTGAACGCACTTATGTTCTCCTACACCATAAAACGCTCTGAATAAGTCGCTATGCTAAATTACTGTAATGTAATGTAATGGTCCACTTTTCTCCAACCTTGTTAACGACCCTTTGGTCTACGGGATTTACCTTGAGGCTGGCGCTGTCCACCTGCAGGAGCTGCTCTCCGTCCACGTTTTTGGCAGTGAACTCTGGGACGTACTGTTCCAGGTTGAGGCCCATGAGCCAGCGGGACACCTGCGGGCAGTTCCACTCCAGCACGCTGCGGTTCTGCCAGTGGTGCTGTTTGGGCAGCTGGGCCTCGTCCAGAATCTTTTCACAGGAACAGCAAGCGTGTTATGTACACTGATTCGATTTAAAGGAGCAGCTGTATTCACCATGCCAATGACGAAACAGACGTCACGCACAACGACCCCTCAGCCCTTCTGTAAAGCATCCACATGTATAGCAGAAAGTCCATAAACAGGCAATGCACAGGCTACGCTTGGTTCTTAACACCAGCTTGTCACCCAAATGCTAGTTACTAGAAACGCAGAAAGATGCAATTTAACTAGGAAGGATAGGGACCTTAGTAGCACTCCCGATGCATTGCGGTTTCAGCCCATCTCTAAGTTAGCTCACAACCAGCAGGACCACGATCCAATCAGTACACTCACCTGCTCGCTGTAAAACCTGGTACGACTCAAACTGCAATGCATTGGGAATGATATTACCATCCTTGCACAAGCGATTGAGAAATGAGCGCATGCATCCATTAGCCCCAGTATTACACACTGAAAATGCATGCTGAATCTCACCTCATCCTCTATCATATCCAAGCTCTGACCAATGCGACGTGAGAGCATGTGGAAGAGGCGGGGGTTGTTTATGTAAATGGAGAATACAATATGATGTAATAAAGATGGGGTAAGACATAAAATTGATCAAACATGCTGAATTCTTTTAAAAAACCAACAGACGGCAAATAGGTAATTATATTTAAAAAAACTCTCCGTTTTGCTTTCTAATAAACAAAAAACTTGTGACAATCCTCCTAAAAATCGCCCTTGCTAGATAACTTCCTGATTTTCAAAAGTGCAACAATCATTCGCTGTGGTGGCAAAGGTCTGTTGTACAGTAGAAGCACTTGTACGTGTGTTTACACAGTAGTTATAAAACAATCTGGAAGTTACACAGTTACACAGGAAGGTACACATGCTGAGTGCAGACAGGGAGGCTGCTACCGACCCAGCTCTGTGAGGCAGCGGACCTGTGTGAGCGTGCGTTTTCTCACCTCGTCTGACGACAGCACCAGGGTGTGAGAGCGACCCGAAAGCTTCGGGTCCGCCAGCAGGCCGCTGAAATCCGCCGAGCTGGTGCTGCTGGCGCTGAAGTCATCATTCAAAGCGGGGCTCTGCAAACGCAACGTATGCATCAAATTCATGCATTTCAAAATCCTGCCACAATCTGATGGACACTAAGAGGCATTTAGAGTGTACTAGGGGGCCTGATACATTTTTCTACAGCCAGCGATGCAATTTCTTAATTGATGAGCTTTAAATTAAAAAATCGCCATTTCTAAAATTGTGCGCATTGGATTGATAGTTTTATTTATTTAATCTCTGTAAATGTACCTTAGAACCCAACGTCACACATGAATCCTATGATTCATACTCGAATGCTTTCTGTCCAGCAAGTGAAAGGTTTGGGATTCTGGCAAATGTCTTGCTTGATATTTGCTAGTAATGCAGGTCTGTGGTAGGAGGCCCAGGGTTTACATCATGTCTTGTGGGTGAAGAATTTGACTGCCGGAGTTTTTATGTAACATTTCAAGCCGCTCGTGTCCGCTGGCTTGCTGCAGTGGCTGTGGTCCTGTGGTTCTCTGTGCGTCGGCAAAGCTGTGTCAGACACTGACATAAGCAGTGCCAGCGGGCGCCTGGTCTCAGCAAGACGTCTTCCCCGCTGCCAGCCAGTGACGCTGCAATCAACCAAAGCTCCGGAAAGCCAGAATGTGATTGGTACGCTCGCCTGCTCTCCGCTTGAAGAGTTTAAGGGTTTCACGCAGGGACTGAGGCAGGATATGTGCGGCGGAAGTCATCCCTCAGCCGGAGTTAAGCCAGGGACAGGCCCAAAGCTCCAGTGAAACTCCTCCGTACGTTGCAGCCAATCAGGGTCCAGCTGCGGTGGTACACTACACGCCCTCAGCCTGCCTCTTTCTATCACATCTGCACAATGGTTGTGCCAAACTGGCTAATTTTAGCATACTGCCTTCCTCATGTCTCCACAAAATGGCAGAGTAGTTTCTCAGAAAATTTGTCAGCAAAAAACTTAAGCTCTGTGAGGATTAGGCTGTTACCCAAGGCCCTGGGCCATGGCTGTTTACCTAGAAATCCATAAAGCAGCTTACGGTAGTAACTGGCAGTAGTGACTGGCTTTCCCCCACATGCAAAGGCCACTGTTCACGACTGCAGAGCTTTGCTCTCTATGGTGGTAAAGCAAGGGAGTAAAGGAAGAAAACGTAGCCTTACCAGCCTGTCTATTAAGCTGGGGCAACTGAATTAGAAATAATGCATCCATATTGGAAATAATGCAATCCAAACCATTGATGTTTTCTCCATGCCAAGACTTTGCTTGTTTACTTCTGTGTGTTTTTTTGAATAGTTTGCTGGAGAGAACTAGAATACAGCTATTTGTATTGGATTTAAGGGGAAATCATACATAGTTGTAGATCCTTACATGGCAAGTCTACTCCCTGTGCTTAATGAAACTATTGTAAATTGATCAGGAGTGATTATGTCACAATTTAGCCATTACAATTCAGGTAGATTTAATACAAATAAATGTTGCCCTTTCAGACACAGTGATCACATGATCATGTCTGTGATTTATTGGACTGATCAACTTTTAGCTGATAATTGGTTTATAATGGTCACCTGATTAGACACATCACACGTGCTGCTGCACATGCACAATTTTTTCACATTTTATAAAACATGATTGAAGATTAAAAAAATGAAACACAATACCACGTAATAAGAATATGAAAAGAAGTGTGGCCACGAGAGGGATTTCTGTTCAACAGAGATGCATAAAAGCAAAAACAAACTGTCATTTTCATGGCTTAAAAATCCAAAGGGCGCATTCATTACGAACGATACTTTACTTGCATATGTTTTGGTTATTTTCGCACGTTCCACTCCAAACAGCTGTTCGCTTATGAATTCAGACCATCTGACAGCGTGTCACGCCTAATATAGAGCATTCGCACTGTGGAATGTTACTGTACAAATAGTGGAGCAAGTCAATTTTACCATTTTACACTGGTGCTGGTGGCTCACTAATGATATGGATATGTGATCTACCAGCGACTGTACACAGCACGCGGCAGGACTGTACATGCTCACAAAAGATTAGAGCTACTAGTCTGGGGTCCGGCTTGCGTACCTTGGTCTTGAGCTTCTCTGGACTGTTCTCTGCAGACAGATCTGTGGAACTGTTAGGAAGGAATAGTTATTGGGGGCTGTTGATGCAGTGGAGGACACAGAGTAAGGCGGAGGGAAGGAGACACCCTTCGCCTCCATGATGATTATCAAATAACAAACATGGTTGGGCGCCAAATTAAGAAAAAAAACAAACAAACAAACATGGATAACATAATATTATCGGTAACGAAGCTAATCAAAGGAGAAGACAGAAGGAGTTATTTTAAAACACCAGCTGTGCTCTTATGCTCAGAACACATCGGGGGATTTACCACAAACCACTGTGTTTAATAACTGTAAATAACCTTATAAATATCTGTAATTAACCTGTATCTCATGCCATTTTGTGCTCGGCGGTAGCTTTGCGAGTAAATCACAAATCACAAGCCTTTACTGAACTTTGGTCTTGTCTGGTAAAGTAAAAGATGTGTGGGAGAAAGGGAGTTCGTCACAGGACCAGATCTATGTGGTCAACAGCAGTCTTCTTGCCTCTGCTGCGGTCACAGTGCGGTAAACTTGCTGCCGCGCTCGGTGTCTGACCTCGTCTTTCGTTCGCCTGCCTGGGCAGTAAGTGCTTACGAGGCACATCGTCTTGGGACCTAGGGTATCGTTATATACACCGCTGCTCTCTACATAAATCAATAGCTTCCTATTTGCCTGTTACACCATAATACTGTGTCAACACACTGACAGAATGACAGAGCCTATCACAATGATAAAGGGCTGAGATTGTATTGTAGGAAATGTATCTTCCCACGCTCAAGGGGTGCTCAGCCACGTACATTTTTGGTGTAAATGTAAGTGTATTGTCGAGCATCTCCTGTTGGTTTTGCCCTTCTTATTTTGTGTTGCATAACTCTCAAAAAGGAATAAAAAAGGTTGAATGGAAGATTGAATTGTGTGGTTGAATGGCCAAATTATACTGACTTTAGCACTAAATTAAACCAATACACAAGGACAGAAGTAAATAAAGAGCAATATTTGTATACTGTTATATCACCGTATATCATTGCCAAAATATACCCTTTTTCCCTAATTCAGCGGTATACTGAATTGTTATGGAAGCGACAGTCAGATTGCATTTGTCCTGTTGCAGGTTGGTTTCTGTCTCTGTCTCTCTGTCTCTTTCCCAGGCATTGGTTCGGCCCCTCCTTGTTGTCCGTCGACCAATGGTGTTCGTCTGCCTGTTTGTCCAGTGTCCAATCAGATTGTCGTCCGCTTCTATTTAAACATTCCGCTCCCTCTGTATAAAAAAAGATTGCGCTTGCCACAGGTGTCTGCTGTACTATCTTGTGTGTGATGACTGTTTAGTGTCCACACTGTTCTAGCCTTTGTCTTTGTTGTCCAAGATCACTGTGTTCGTTCGTCATCCTCCCGATCGTTAATGCCTCAGGGGAAGGCGAGGTATGTAGGTAAGATGCCCAAGGGCTTACACCTCGTAACACGCAGTTTGGACTTTGTATAAATACACCAGGCTAGTTTTCCCAGGCGGGTGCCGCCTCTTGTAATTCTGGGTTTAGTTTAGGTGGGACAGCCAGCCAAGGTAATAGGAAGACAAATGTGTGTATTTAGGTTAGGGGAGTAGGAAGTTCCAGGGCCTTTTTGTTGATTTCACTGCTTTGGTACCCGTTTGTTATGGCATCCTCCCCTTTGTCTCCTTATGTGTTCCCTCATGTTGAGGTGATGGTTATTATTATTCTTATTATTTGTAAATAAACCTTTTGTTACTTTTGGTATTTTTACCCTCGTTGTCCTTGTAGTTCTGTTTTCATCGCAGCATTGCATGCAGCCACGGCATGTTACATTTCCCCCATTCTACCCCTAGACAAGCCATCTAAGGGGGGGTTTGTAACATGAGTGGGGACCCGTCCGGGATTTGATTCTCACACGTTCGTGTCTGCATGTGTTGTTGTGCTTTGTTCGGTGTTGTTGCGTAGTTGCGCGTGGTTGGCTATAGTGCATAGCGTGTGTGCTTGGCTTTGATGATGGCTGCTTCTTTGGTGCAGTTGTTTATAGCGGCTCCGTCGGTCGACGCATTGGACCACTGTCGCAAGGTGGACCTGTTTGGTATTGCTGGTATTGCCATCACCCTGGTCTGAGCAGTCATACTGTGGTTTGAATGTGTTACTGCAGGGCATTGACATGGGTTGTGCGCCTGTGCCCCTACACCAAGTTCACTTATTCTCTGATTTGGTTAGTGGACGTTTCAGAGTAGGCGTGCAGCCACAGCTCCCCGTTCAGGGGGTGTCTATGTTGTTGGAAAATTATATAGCAGGAGGCCGAGTGTCGCCTGTGTTGGAAGTACGGAATACTCCTGACGCACACTCTTGCACTGATGATGAGGTTTTCCCTGCGTGTGTGGTGACGCGTGTTCAGTCGCGTCGATGGCGTGACGTTATTGGCTTGGCTGACACTGTGCTCGCCCCGCTGTTCTCCAGTGAGAATGTTCAGGTTTCCCCTCCTGTGCCTCTTGTGTGTCCCGACACCGAGAGTACCGTGCACCAGGAAGTACCCGATACTGGTGAGATGATACTACCAGTTCGCTGCACAAACTGAGGATGTTACCCGAGCGAACTGTTTTGCCACCGCAGTCCAGAAGACGCAAAAACTAAGAAGGTAGCTTACTTTCTCGAGAATGGATTCTTAATGCAGAAGTGGAATCCCCGTGCTGGTACAGAGTGGAGCACTGTATTTCAGAGTGTGGTTCCTAGAGCATTTTGTAACCAAGTGTTGTCCCTGGCCCATGATGTCCCATAGTCTGGGCACTTAGGGGTTACTAAAACCTATGACCGCATACTCCATCATTTCTTTTGGCCTAGTATGAAATCCGATGTAGCACAGTACTGTCGTACTTGTCATACTTGCCAAATAACCGGGAAACCAAACCAGGTCATTCAGCCGGCGCCTCTCCACCCCATCCCTGTTATGGGAGAGCCGTTCGAGCGAGTGATCATTGATTGTGTTGGCCCGCTACCTAAGACAAAGTCTGGTAATCAGTATTTATGAACCATCATGTGTACTGCTACTAGATACCCAGAGGCAATCCCCATGCGAAAAATTACTGATAAGGCTGTGATCAAAGTGTTAATCAAGTATTTCTCCACTTTTGGCTTTCCAAAAGTAGTCCAAACGGACCAAGGAACTAATTTTCTCTCGCAGTTGTTTGAGAAGGTGTTACAGTCTCTCGCTGTCTCTCACAAGATTTCCAGTGCCTATCATTCCGAAAGCCAGGGTGCTTTGGAAAGGTGGCACCACACCCTGAATTAGTGTTCGGACAGAGTCCGTGGTTCTGAAAGAGCAGATTATGTCGACTGACTCTGGCCCCAAGAGTGTGTTGGAATATGTTAGTCAGTTCAGGGAACGGTTGCATGAGGTATGCGCTCTAGCCAAAGGCGCGCTCTCTTCCGTATAAAGGAAAATGAAACCTCCTCTAGCCCCTTAGATATCATACCGACTTCTATGCTTAAAAATGTAGACCTACCTCCATTGGTCCGTGTCTGGTGTCTATTATAAATAGCTCCCTGCAATCTGGTTGTGTCCCATCGTATTTTAAACATGCAGTTGTTCAGTCTCTCCTAAAGAAAACAAACCTTGATCCTTCCCTCTCCAAAAACTAAAGGCCCATATAAAAATTACCTTTTATTTCAAAAATTACAGAAAAAGTTGTGCCAAACAGCTCACTGCTGTTCTGAATGCACACTCCATTTTTGATAAATACCAGTCTGGTTTCCGCCAGAAGCATTCCACAGAAACAGCTCTTCTCAGAGTCTCAAATGACATCATGAGGTCCTCTGATGTGGGTAAATGCTCCGCTCATTGGTTCAGAGAATGTCACCTCTAAAGTTGCTAAATGTATGGGGCCCCTTTCAACAACTGTGCAGTCTAAGCTCAGAAATCTTGGTGTTAATTCTGATCAAGCAATGCACTTTGATCATCACATAAAGTCACTGTCCCGTACCTGTTTTTTCCATCTCAGAAATATCTCAAAACTCCGATCTGTTGTGTCCCATGGTGAGCTGGAAATGATCATCCCTTCATTTGTATCATCCCGCCTGGATTACTGTAACGCCCTTTTCACCTGCCTCAGCAAGTCATCCCTGGACCGCCCTGCGCTGCAAGGCTGTTAACTAGGTCCAGCAAGACATGCCACATCACCCCCATTTTAGTTTCCCTACACTGGCTCCCCATCAAATTTAGAATTCAATTTAAGATCCTTGTCATCACTTATAGAGCCCTGCATGGTCAGGCACCTGCATACATTTGTGACCTACTCCACCCCTACATTACCAGTAGGTCACTCAGGTCTTCCGACCAGTGCTTATTGGTTGTCCCCCGCTCAAGGCTCAGAACAAAAGGTGATCGAGCTTTTGAATTTGTGGCTCCTACACTCCTACCCGACGTGAACTGTGTAGGTTTTTAGGTATGGCTGAATATTATCGTAGTTTCTGCAGAAACCTTTCCACTGTGGTTGCACCTCTGACTAGTTTTCTCAGCCCGTCTGTCCCTTTTGAGTGGTCAGCTGAGTGTCAGAGTGCGTTTGAAGTTGTCAAAGAGTTGCTTTGTAGTTCTCCTGTTCTCGCTGCCCCAGATTTCAGCAAACCATTTAAACTGGAGGTGGACGCAAGTATGGTTGGTGCTGGTGCTGTCTTGTTGCAAGAAGATGCAGAGGGTATTGACCACCCGGTCTGTTATTATTCCCACAAGTTTAACGACTCTCCGTCGCGGTACTCCACCATAGAACAGGAGACCCTTGCTTTGTTGCTCGCCCAAAGTTTTTTGAAGTTTATGTTGGTTTTAGCGTTCTCGCTGTTGTAGTGTACACAGATCACAATCCCTTAGTTTTTTGCATCGAATGCACAAACACAACCATCGCCTCATGCGCTGGGCTCTAGTGGTACAGAGTTATAAGTTCTCGCGCATAGTTTATTCTTTTTTTTTTATGTGCAATGTTGCTTAAAAGAAGATATATAAGAAAATATTGTGACTATTGTTTGTATAATGTTTTCCTTTTTGGTATCACAAACCCTACAGGTTTGCTCTTTAGGGGTGGGAGTGTTACGGACGCGACAGTCAGATTACGTTTGTCCTGTTGCAGGTTGGTTTCTCCCTCTGTCTATGTCTCTCTGTCTCTTTCCCAGGCATTGGTTCGGCCCCTCCCTGTTGTCCGTCGACCAATGGTGTTCGTCTGCCTGTTTGTCCAGTGTCCAATCAGATTGTCGTCCGCTTCTATTTAAACATTCCGCTCCCTCTGTATAAAAAAAGATTGCGCTTGCCACAGGTGTTTGCTGTACTGTCTTGTGTGTGACGACTGTTTAGTGTCCACACTGTTCTAACCTTTGTCTTTGTTGTCCAAGATCACTGTGTTCGTTCGTCATCCTCCCGATTGTTAATGCCTCAGGGGAGGGCGAGGTATGTAGGTAAGATGCCCAAGAGCTTACACCTCGTAACACGCAGTTTGGACTTTGTATAAATACACCAGGCTAGTTTTCCCAGGCGGGTGCCGCCTCTTGTAATTCTGGGTTTAGTTTAGGTGGGACAGCCAGCCATGTAATAGGAAGACAAATTTGTGTATTTAGGTTAGGGGACTAGGAAGTTCCAGGGCCTTAGAATTAGCTGGGGTGTTTTGTTGATTTCATTGCTTTGGTACCCGTTTGTTACGGCATCCTCCCCTTTGTCTCCCTATGTGTTCCCTCGTTTTGAGGTGATGGTTATTATTATTATTATTATTGTTATTATTATTATTATTATTTGTAAATAAACCTTTTGTTACTTTTGGTATTTTTACCCTCGTTGTCCTTGTAGTTCTGTTATCACATCATCGCCTTTGCCCAGCACTGCATGCAGCCACGGCATGTTACGTTTCCCCGATTCTACCCCTAGACGAGTCATCTAAGGGGGGTTTCTTAACATGAATGCTGAAATGAATCTCCATATTTCAATGGTATATGTAAACATAAAGTAGGCCCTGATTCATTATTTAAAAAATATACATGGCCCTTCATTTAAGCTAACAGTTTCAGTAATCAGGTGTTTCTTATCTGTGTTTCTTTAAGGAATTAATAAAGACATGCAGGAACCAAAAAAATAAAACACATTTTCATAAAAGAATCTGCCCATATGCAAGGAAAGAAATGCTAACTGCATAAAGATTTGATCGGTTTAGATTGAAATAAAGTGGTGCAGGTTTGATGGTCTTACCTGTTTCCAGAGGAGAGTCTCGACTCTCTGCCTTTGCTGTGCCTTAGTGGAGATCTGTGGGGACAAAGGGTGGTCAGACCTTTTTGGTTCCCTATAATCACTCTAGTTCCTTCTCTTCTCTATAACATACTGTATACTGAATGAAGCTATCACATGACTTTGATTTGTTTCCATGGTTATTTTACCTTTGATTATAATACTTAGTTTAATTATCATTGCAGGCTTTTTTCATGCTTTCTGTTTTTTCTTTATTTCTCCAAGGCCCAAACCAATACCACTCTTGAAATGTCCTCCAATGTCTGAGAGAGCAGCCTGGGATTATAAGAATTTAAGGCATAAAGACCAATGTGTCCTCATCACCTACTTCATCATCGTACCCGTGATCAAGGCACAGTCATCGCTCACCACCCTCTTCATTATCCCAAATTAGCACTGTCATCATCATCATCACTATCACCACTACCTCCCTCACCAGTATCATTATCATCATCTTACCCGACTTCGAAGCCCTTTCTGTTTGTCTTCTCTGAAGGACAGGACACAAGTGCGGACTGAGACCCTGCATAGACACACATAAATGTTGCAAGATAGAACACTGTACTGGGAACAGCCACAGCACTAGAACGGCACAGCAGGACTACAGAGTCACATGACATGCTGCATGCTAACACTGTACTGGGAACAGTCATGAAAATATCTGCACAGCAGGACTGCAAAAACACCATGATGGTGACCAACGGCCAACCCACTGGTGGAGCCAAGTGTTAATCATACTGAACATTCAAGGGCCTGCAGGAAGCATCGTCTCACATAGCAATTAAAACTGAGCAGAGAATAAGAGCGGTGGAGCAGTGTAATTGACTGCGTCATAAAGTCAAGGTGACAGAAGTTGCTGTGCGGACGTGTGTTCCGAACTGACCTCCGTCCTCTCCGCCCGTCCGCGGCTGGCGCCGGGGAGACGCGTTGCCGCCGGCGCCGGGTCTGCCCGTCCTTCCACCGCAGATCTCCGTGGCGTCCGCCACCGACTCAGAGGACAGCGGTGCGGGGGAGAGCGAGGAGGCGCCAGAGTCGGAACGGGAGGACCTGACCCCATGGGAGGGGCTGCCACAGCCATCCACAGCCTGGGGAGAGGGCAAGGAGAGGGGCAACCGGTGCCATGTTACCACCCAGTCATGTTACCTCCTGTTTACATATGGACCAATCACAGCCTGGATCCAAACCGTGATCTCATCCTGGGGCTTTTACACTCTTAATTTACCATTTACCACAAGAGGATATTATAACACTCTAGATTGATTCTTAACATATGGGCTACTCAGGTGTGACTACAGTACTACATCAGTGATTAGTATATATTTAAAACTGTGTAAAAAATCACAGAAGCAATTTATTCAAAGGCAATTTATAGGCAAAGTACAAGGAAGCAACACATTTAATAACTGAATAGTGACAGTTTTTCTGAGTATTTGTGGGAAAACTATACAACAATATCACTGATCAAAATCTCTACCATTTACAGTAATGGTACTACAATTTGAGAGGAGAAAATATTGCTTATGTGGTAACAGCTTTTTTTAAAGACTCAGCGGGTCATTAATACAAGCAATTATATATGGAAGACAGAACAAGCTTTGACACCACAGGAGATTAACTCTCTGCCACAGGGCGCAGGCATAGAAATGAATACTATATTACATAAACCTGACATAACAAAATGACAAGTGACATCATTAACTGCCTGAAAGTGCACCTTGGAGCTTTATAGCAGTAATTTTCAAGAACACAAAATGCAGTACAATTAAACATAATTTCACCAAAATAGTTGAACAGCTGGAAAGACACATGAAAGATTAAAACAATAACATTTTAAGAATAGCAATAACTTCAGCTCAATGATGATTTGCACATAGATACAGTACCTGTGACTGGTGCTGGTAAAATGGTCCGCAAGTAGCACAGTATCATTTTACTGTTTTTTATAGTTTATGAAAGTACATACACTGCAATATGCACATATTTGAAGAAGATATGCTTCTTTGAATGTTGGTACACCATGTCTCTGTTGTCTGCTGATGATGACGCCGTGTTCGTTTTTTTTTTTTATTACCATCGTTCAGAATTGTAGGATAAAGGATTCCCTGAATTCTCCCTTGTCTATGCTTCTACCGGCAGCTACATTATTCAGAGAAGCAGGCTCTTTATGGGTGAGGCATACCGGATCTCAGAGCCAATCGAAACTATGAAGGTGTTAATGGACAGCTGATTATAGTCTGTCCCTCAAATTGCAGCCCGCCCCCGGCAAACATGATTTTAACAAGCATATTTGTGTTACTTATTACAGGTATTTAGAGATCATAAATACATTGTATATTATATTAAGCAACTTCTAAAACACTTAAACTTTCGTTATATGGAAAAAAAAAAAAAAAAAACTAATTTTCGTTTTCCTCCCTGATTTGCGCTCTACTGTGTATTGCAGAAGTGCGACCTGCGGACCATTTTACCAGATGGCGTCACATATGTGGTTAAGGTGCAGAGAGTCAGCTTTAATCTAAGGGTATTTACATCCATATTGGTTGATCCTTGTAGGAATTACAGCCCTTTTTATGTTTGTACATACACTGTAGGTCTCCCATTTTAGGGGACCAAAAGTAATTGGAGAAATGAACATAGTCTTAAATGAAGTCATCATAGCACCTGGTTGTAAATCCTTTGCATTCGATGAATGCTGTGGGCATTTTGCCTTCAGTCCTGTCTTCAGCAAGTGAAATGTATGTTCAATTGAAGAGTGTTTTTCCAAAAACCCACTTTTACCCATTTTGAGAAAATCAACATTTTTATTTGTTTTAAATTGTTTTTTTACCAAAATTGAAAAATATGGTCTATCAAAACTGGATTTAGCAAGGTCTGGATTCAGGTCGGGAGATTAATTCGAGATTGTGTTAATAATCTTACGTGTGTGTGTGTGTGTGTGTGTGTGTGTGTGTGTGTGTGTGTGTGTGTGTGTGTGTGTGTGTGTGTGTGTGTGTGCGCGCATGCGTGTGTGTAGGTGCATATGAAAGTGTGTATGACTGTGTCTCACCTTCCTCTCTAGGCTGTCCTCTCCCTCAGTGGAGCTGATGCTGTCTCTAAGCAATGACCGGGATGGTCTCTGCCTGCAGGACTTTCCCGCTAGCTGAGCCCGCGCCTTCAGCGCCTCGCTGTCCAAACGCTCCGTCTCCGGCACCGCCTGGCTGAAATCTGACACGCGGGACCACCCCCGAAACACCCATTCACCAACACAACGCAGTGCTTTTCGCAACTCAGAGAATTGTCAAATCACAGCTTTCACACTATGCAGCGTCCAAACTTAACAATGAAAGCAAATCTGACAAAAAGTTGTGGTGCTGCTTTCGCATGGGCCAATTAAAGATTTTCCGTCAGTTATCGTGGGGGTGGGAAGGTATGGCGAATGGCAGAAGTTTCGTTGAACTAGCGCAGTGGTTCCCAACCCTGGTCCAGGAGTACCCCTGTGTATGCTGGTTTTCCTTCCAAACACAGGGGGTCCCCAGGACCAGGGTTGGGAACCACTGAACTAGCGCATTGTTGTCTTCCTCATAGTGTCTAATACACTAGTGTGCCTCATTCAGTCACCATGGATTTGGATCTGCTTTCTGAAACTGTGGCCTTTCATCATGTTATTTGGTTACAGAGGGTGGATTTTTGAGGCGAAAACATTTCTGCGGTGAAAGTTGCAACAAGAGAGCCTCTGAGACAGTATCTGGAGTGAATATGAACACCGTGTTTAGTGCAATAGACAACAAAACCTATTTTGTCTCTTTTCTGTTGTCATTTGTGAACATGAAGCCAAAGTTCATTGGTGGAAAAATGGCTTGTGATACTGCTTATGCTAGTATATAACAATGGAAAAAAAAGGTTTTATAGTGCAGTTGACTGCTGCTCCTTTGTCAGATCCAGTATATTTACCCCAAAAACATAAAAATAAATAAAGCGCTTGACTAAAAAATTTAATTCAGAGGCAACTTATCCATTTAAGACAGAAATGGTTAAGATTGCTTATCCATTTCTTCAGTGTTCTTATTCTTTGCGTGAGTAACATATTAATATCTTAGTACATTTGTAAAGCAGTAACTCCGTGTTTAACTCACCAAAAACATCAACAGGGTCACTGCCCGTCAATGTGGTCCCTGATCCTTTAGTGAGAAAAATGTATCACATACACAGCAGGGACTTCAAATCGTGTGTGTTTCAGCACTTAACGTTTTTGTTTAAGCCATTATTTGGCCCTGTTTTCAAGGCCTAAATTGCCTGCTGATGAAAGGAACCGAAAAAGCCTGCATATATTGTAATGCTCCAGGACTGGAGCTTGAGATCCCTGCTTTAGAATGAATCTACACAAGGAGTGGTCTAACACTGGCCCTGGAGAGATAGAGGGTCATCTGGGTTTTGTTTTCAACCTACAATCCAGTCACCAGTTTAGACCCAAGAAACCATGTGAGGTGAGCTAACTGTCTAGGGAACTGCTATATTTGATGTGTTAAGTGCTGAGTAACAACAAAAACCAGCAGATTTGGCCACCCTGATCCATACATTTATGAAATGCCCTCTCCCTTGCTGTCTAACATGGCTTACATTTTAACCTATTAATACAGCTTCATATTTACTAAAGTTATTCAGTACACTGTTGAGGGCTACAGCAGCACCTGGGAATTACCCTGCAGTACTAGTCACTACACTAGAACAATGTCTTGATATCCCTCAGCAAAGACATTTTATTCTGTAGGATAGTGTTATGCCCAGAGGGAATTCATGTGCAGGGATGGGCACTCTCACACGCAAGATAAAATAAGAGCTGAGGGCTCCAGTTCTGGCAAACGCCTCTCGCGCCTTCCCGCTCACGCGAGACCTCTCTGCCCGCTCTGGAGCTGCACGATCTGCCGCGCAGCAGTCCGAGAGGAGGTCACGTGACCGTCCCCGTGCAGCGGGGGCGGAGGCGCTACAAAGGGACGGAGCACGTCCTTGTCACGTAACGATCCCCAGGGAGGGGCTATGCGGTCTGCTGACTCCCGCGTACCCAATGGTGCTGGGAAGGGATTCGGGGATGGGGGGCGGGGTTGGAGCGGAGGGGTGGTGGGGGGTGCATGGGAACTCGCCGTCCTGAAAACCGAAAAGCTCCCTAAGGGCTCACCTCCGGCGGCGGCGGCGGCTTTCGCTGCGCTCTGTGGCTCCGCCCGAGCCTCGGCGCTGTTGTTGTTGTTGTTCGCCTGGGCGCCGTTTCGTTTCATCAGCTGCAGCAGCTCGGCCTCCAGGCCCGCGATCTGCAGGGACAGGTTGAATCACTTCAGATCCGGGGGGAGAAAAGCGCGCTGCTATTTCACAAGAGCTGGAAGCCAGCGTTTCTCCGTAGACGGCATTCCTGTTGACGGTGCGCTAAATGCAGAAGCAGGACGAAGTCACATCGAACCGCCCCCCCAATTAAGCGGCTCCGGTAACGCACGCATATTGATCTAAAATAGGCGAAATTCACTCGAGAGCTTGCGATTGTGTTCCGAGGGACACGGCCTGCCAATCCCCTGTAGGGCTGACTGTATGGAAACAGTAGCGTTCCTGGGACGCCAGGTGCTGCGAAACAGGACTCTCAGGCGGTGCGAATTTGAATTGAATTGCGGCGCAGCCGGCCTGAGCCGGTCCCCAGAGCTCCGCAGTCAGCAAGCGTGCGGAGGTGAGCGCCCTGACTCACAAGCAGGGCTAAAGCACTCCAAACGTTCTGGCAGCGCTGCCCCGCGCAATCTGTTCATTATTAGGCGCGCTGCTGCCTAATCCCGCCTGTCCCAAAACACACAGATTTAATTGTGCTGCTCTAACTAAAAATATGTTTTCTTCAAATATAAAGTCCAAACCTTATTGATATAGCTAAAAGAAAAGCCACACATAATAGAAAACATACTTAATTGCACTTTATTTGCCATTTATACTATAGGATACATTACAACACCGCTACACTGCATAGCTCCTGAATCTTGTTTCTTGTATCTTGTATCTTGATTTTCTAGCACTTTCATGTAGCACTAGTGTCTAAATGTAGTTTATCGCATCTCTCGTAATCGGGCCCCACTTCTCTTAAGACTTAGCCATAGCTTACTGTGTGAACTAGACTTGGAGTTCATGGCTATGGACAGCTACTACTTTATGATAGAACTGCACTTTATTTGACCTGTTTGACCGTGCTTAAAGACATAAATGATAGTTACCTTTGCTTGTAAGGCCTGTATCTCCACCAAATGGGCCTTCTCAGCCTCCTCCAGTTTCTTTCTCTCAGCCTCCTCCCGCTGGATGAACTCTAGCTCCCTGATAGGAACACACAGTGAAGGCAGTGCGGGATCATTAGGAAGGGGCCCTTCTCTACCGTTTCCTTGCTGACGCGCTGAAATAAGGGCTGTGACAGGCCAGGAAGAGCGATGGCGCGGAGCTCACTCTCGGACGAAAAGCGCAATTAGCGCAAAGCTCGTCGAGGACACGGGCGCAGCACCCCCCTGTGCTTTCGCTTGCCCCGGTCAAATGAAGCGTCACATTCGGGGGTTTTAACATCACCGTTAAAGCGGCTCGGTTGTGGCAATGTCGCCCAAGGGCGACGGCAATTAAGCCCGGTCACGTTAACCGAGGAGGCTAGGCGTTCTGATGGGGACGACCGCAGCAATCGGGGTCATGCTGTGAGATGCTGAGTTCTTCTTCCTCTAGCAGGGCGAGCTTGCATGGAATACTAATACAATACAAAGAACTTAATGCTTTCCAAAATCCCAATCAAGAAACATTAGCATTTGTTGCAAATTACACAGATTTTCTGTTACAAAAAGGACATTCCTAAAAATACAAATGATTTAGCATGATTAAACATACAAAAACATTGAGAATATCACTTAGTTACCAAAAGCTAATTCTGCTGAAAACAATAAAGTAGTATATACCAGTATATTTGACTTAAATGAGACTATACAGTATAGAGACATAGATGAAACTATTAAAAAATATAGTAATTTCATAATATTTTAAGGATAGCTGTTGTGCTCAGTCAATTAAACTAAAAGATTATTAAGTGAGACTGAGCCACACACTGCAAAACGTAGGCAAGGCGGTACTGTGAAAATATATGTATAGCTCTAGTAGGTGATGCTCAGGTGTACTGATAGCAGATGGTCAAGCTGTTTGCCAGTACAAGTAAAATTCTTAAGTTAACATAAAGAAACATGTTTCTGGCTAGGAAGTGATTAAACTCAGGTAACCCATGCATCTCCACACAGATTCGCTCACTTCTGCTGGAAGTCTTTGATGAGCTTCTTGGCCTTGTTGTACTTCTTCTCCAGGGCCTGGTACTGGCTCTGCGTCTCCTTCAGGTGCTCGTTGACAGTGTGGCAGAGGGTCTGGGCCTCGATCCAGTAGCTCTCCAGCTTCAGCATCCTCTCCTTGTTGTCCTCGATGCTCTGACGCAGCTGAGACTTCTCCCTCTCCCACCGCTGCTTCTCCTTCTCTACTGCCTGCAGCTGAGACCGTACGCACACCCGGAGTGAGAAACTACACACACACAGACACACCCATCACCTGCCCAGCATGAGAAACTGTACATCTGGAGTGACAACACACACACACCTAGTATGGTGAAACTACACACAAGTTCCAACCTATAGAAATACACAGTGTGCAAAACTACAAGTGAATTTTGGTCATGGTTATCCGACAGACACATACATGGTGTTGAAAACTTCATGCAAACACACACCCAGCGTGAGAAACCACATAAATGCCTTGAAAACCCAAAAGACACACACAAAATACTTCCTAAATCAAATATCATACACAGGATCAGAAAAATACACGCTAAATCACATATTCTACACAGGGTTAGAAAAAATACACCCTAAATCAAATATCCTGCACAGGGTCAGAAACACTACACCCTAAATCACATATCCTGCACAGGGTCAGATAAAATACACCCTAAATCACATATCCTGCACAGGGTCAAAATACACCCTAAATCACATATCCTGCACAGGGTCATTCCATAATCCTTATAATATCTAGCTAAGGATTTCCAAAAGAACACTCAGTCCCCCTTATGTATTTTTTTAATATATCAAAATAAAAATGTCTGGATAGAAATATATGGATTTTATTCAGATAGGGAAAAAGCAAAGAGGGTTACAAATGGGATGATATGGTGCCATGGCAGGAGATTTGTATGGACTGCACCACACAGTCCTCCCAAAAGAAAAAAACTTTTAAATCACAGACTTATTCAGCTAAGCGGACGCCATTGGCAAATGCTCCCTTGAATTTGGGTGACACACCCTGGAATTACACGTGAGTCAAGGTAAAATTGTAGCTTCATTAATTCAACACATTTAGGGCCTGAACTACTAAGACCTTTAGCAGATGCAAAACCTTTTAACACACGCAAAACCAATAACATGACAAATGATTGGTCATGGTATTTGCTTTGCACCAATCATTGGTCGTGTTATTAGTTTTGCATGTGCTAAAAGTTTTAAAGGTCTTAGTAAATCAGGCCCTAAATATCTCTAATATACTGTATACACTCGATATTAGGTCTGCACTCTCTTATGTCTGCTCCCAGGGTTATGTACAAATTCTAACTCCTGGGTGAGATGCAACTGGAAAGCACAGGACAGTAGTCAAGGACATGATAATTAATAATGGTAATTTTGTGATACTAAATGCATATCTTATAAAAATAAAACGTTACAATCACAAAGCAATTCAATCTTTGATCACCCAATCAATCAAGCCCCTAAATGTATCTGTAATAGCATACAACCTCTGCACACAATGGCATTTCAGGTCTAGTGATGGATACATAAATGTGAAATAAATGTGATTTTCAAATACCACGGTGTGTGGAAATTTCATGAAGTAGTGCTGTTCATGTCTGTGTATTTAGTATTAGTTTCAATGCATTCATTTTGTTTTCTACAGTATGTATCTGTGTCATTTTCCTGTCAGCCAGAAGTCTTCCAGAGGGAACTGAAAAAATACCCAAAGCCAGAGTCAATCGTGCCTGGGGAGGCTCAGACTTCTTTAAAACTAGATAGCTCTCGGGCACAGTTCCCCGTGTCACAAAACAAATACCTTAGGTATTTTATTGTAGTGACTTTCACAAGCTATTACTGTAAAGGACCCAATTTTCAAAAAGAAAATGAGACCAAAATCAATTCAGTTTGGAATTAATCATCAAATTCCCACAGCCATCTTATTTGTAATATTTTTCAGGAGCAACAGATTGTCAACTATTCGGCTCTGCAAGAGAGTAATATATCAAGGGATTATTGTTCAAATGAATAATATGACTATTAATGTGGGTGTCACATTAATTTATGTAAGATTATTGCATGTACTATGAGCACCAAGAAAATACATTGTTCTTTCTGGCCAAAAATGTCACACTCTAACAAGAGGCCGATTTATGTTGGCACCTACCAGTACTGAGTTGTGCAACAAATTATAAATTATCACAACAAATAGGAATGAGAAATTGATCCCCTATAAGCATACATACAGATATGTGTAATGAATTAAAAAATCAATATATTGCATTACACACTGTATAAATGCTGTATGATTATAGTATATGTAATCGATAAATTACAGCAATGTGACTTTCAAAACAGAGCCATGTGTTTCGGGTGTTGAATAAATATCATCATCATCATGTTAGCTATAATACTAGAAATGCAGTACATATTTGATTTTCGAAAATGCTCAAAATTATTAAATGATACACCTTGCTGTGCATGTAGATGCACATACATTGACTTAAATAAACAACATTATATTTTAATTGTGATTCATGCAATGATGCATTCTCTAGAACCCAGAAGAAGAACTTACCTTAATTTTGAGCTTCTGTATCTCGGCCTCAGTGACAGTGTGCTTGATCTGCAGCTGGGTAAATATTGAATGGAAGTTAATGGGCTGGGCAGCCAGGCAATGGGTCTGTCCGACACAGTACGTGCTCGGGAGTGAACTGCACGGCACAGTGGCAAGCAATAAATCACACTGCCTCTCACGCACAGGAAGTCAGACCCATACTTCTCCCTGCTTAGATTTACTCTGAAAAAACAACGTCTAAGGAGATGAGCTATGGCGTGAGGAGGAGGGTGAGAGAGAGAGAGAAAGCGAGAGAGGGAGAAGGAGGGAAGGGATGGGACGGGATGGAACGGGGGAGATTCGTGTGGGATCAATTTCAGTGTTCACAGGATTTCTGTGGCTGGGAGTTTGGCAGTTCAGCCTTTCTCACGAGATGTGCAAGTACACGGTGGCCCAGGTAAAATGTGTACGAATCGTAATGGGGGGGGGGGGGGGCTTTGTTATATAACAAACAAAAGGACACCCAATTCAAAAGATGATCTCTCCGTGCTTTAGGGCTTACAGTATCAACATAAACAATGGCAAAGGCACACATTCAAAACGGTTTTTCTTCATCAGTGGAACCTGTGAATGCAGGACTCCAGCAGGGTAACAGTGTGGTCTGGTTGTTAGCGAACTGGGTACATAACTTGCAGGTTGCAGGTTGAAGCCTAGGGCTCTTCAGCTGTATGTTTGAGTAAGGTACTTAACCTTCAAAAAAAAACTATTTAAATGGTTAATACGTAAAGATTTCAGCTATGTAAATTACACTACATAATGGTGCCTGCTAAGTATATTATTATGCTTTCAACACTACTATGATCACTATTGTTAATAATTAATTTATTATTAATAATAGAAATGTGTACTACATTCTAATACAGTATGTGGGCATGAATTCAATTGAAAATGGAAAAATGTAGACCTTATACTACTCTCTCAAATTCTGTACATAGTTTTGTGCATTCAGTGCAAATAATATCCGGTTCTTTCACCCCAGGCTGAAAGTGAGAGAAGAGAATGATTATGTTGCAAGATCACCCATTAAATATCTACTTTTGGCATGAAGTGAGAATTATATCCACCAATCACAGTGTGAACTGGCTGTACTATCTTCTCTTTTAAATAGAGATAACTTAAAAGGTACCCAAATTTATACAATACAATATTGAGTGCACATAGAACTAATGTACAGCAAGGAAATGCTTAGAACAATATCATAGTACAGAATACTACTAGGCCAGTATATAGTAACACTATCATTAGTGGACAAATTCAACTGTTGTATAGTAGGCTACGGTAGCTAGTTATGTTTTCAAACGCTCACAAATCAACCATGCCAAATGCAACCCAACAAGCATTTATGTATCAATGCACATGCATCCATCATTTCTTGTAGAACACCTTCATCAGACACTGAGTTTGCGTGCTTGTGGTACGTACCTCACGGAACTTCTGGGAGAGTTTGGTAGCATCCAGTTCAGAGGGGGAAAACATGTCCTCCGTTTCTGGCAGATCAAACACCTCGATGGTCATCTCCCCACCCGTCATAGCAGGGCCTTCCTCCTCCTCTTCCTCATCAGTGGCATATTCCCCTGTCTGGAAACAATGCAGCAACTGTAGAGGAACAGCCAGTACACTTTATCAAGCTCATTTGTGATTCAACAGTTTGCCTCTCCTCGCTTAATGGAAAACAGAACACAAAAGCTGCAGTTACCATGGTAATAATATAAAATGTATTGCCTGTACAGTCCAATCAGGATTCAGGTTGAGTTTACAATTGTATTTCATTGCCAGATTGATTGGAATAACCCATTTAAGCCAATGCAGTTCAACAACAACAGTAAAGGCTTTGTATTTTAAAGTAAATAATGTGCAAGTATCTGAAATGGTCAGGGTACAACAGATTACAGAGTGAGAGCTCCGGATGCAGGTCTGTTGATGACACCTCATGATTATGAAAGCAGATGATTCAGTTATGCAGTGAATCAACCAAGTGATCCTGATTTTCCAGTTAACCTATCCACACTTCAAGCTTTCAAATTCCAGGAGAGGGGCGGTGTTCTCAAGAACCTCCACGTTATTTAGATCTACTCACGTCATTTACTTTTGAACTGTACAACTATGTTACATTTCAGATATGTTATGATATATACAGTTATAACTATGGCTTGGTTATGCATGTCTCTTGCACAGTGGTCTGCAATGAAAATGTAAGTCTTCAAAGAAAATGGCTGAAATCTACGGAAGCCACTGTGAGTGTTCTTTTTTCTGCCTTGTTTAGGGAGAAATAAGTAGTAGAAGGATAGTGATACATCTGGGACACACTGGTGAAATTATATAAAACATTGGAATTGAGCCCAAAGATAACATCCTTTGACAGCAATATTGCATTTCCACTAAGCGTGCTTCAATAAATATCTTGACTGTGAGAAATATGAAACATGCATACAATTTTGAAAGATTTTTATGAGTAGTTACAGTTTTGTAAAAACAACATTTGTAATACATTAGATATTTAAGGCCCTTTTCAATTCCAGTAATCTTCAGGGGTTTATCATGTCATTAAAAAACAATTAATAACTTATGGGAGGCCAATATCATTGTAAGTATCAGTGCAAGAACTATGGATAAAAGCAGTTTTGATGATATTGACTGAATTCAAAATAGGAAGCATGAGAATCAAACTATTTATGTAGTTTATCTGAAGTACCCAGGAGAGTCCCTATCAAAGCAATTATGCATAATGAGAAAGCAGGTAAACCATTTTGTAACTGATTCCTTAGGAACCCTTAATTGACATTTGACCCATTAAATAAATCAACAATCCTGGATTATTTGTATCAGACGCAAGTGTACACACATCCAAGTTAAGTGAGTCGTCCAATCAATTAATGGACCGTCACACTCCAGCAACTCATCTACAGAGTTGGCTCATCTACTCAGCAGAGTTGTTGCTATGGTAATTCACAACTGCTATGGAGTTTCAAACATGCCACATAGGCTATTTGTGAAGTTGGCATACTGACAATACCAGTGATTATACAAGTTTACACAGTCATCAAGATATGAGGGATGCCGTTGTGTAAAGATGAGGATGTGTTAAAAGCGAGAATGATATGTAAATGTCATAGTGTGGAGTGAGAGCGTGGTGTAAAGGGAGTAGTATAGATAAGGATGTGGAGTAATGGGCGGAGCGGTGAATGAGGATGTGTTCTAAAGATAAGGATGTGACGTAAAGGCTCTACAGCGAGGAGTGAGTGACTGGCAGAGGGTGAGAATGTAGGCAGAATGTGGAAAGATGCAAAGGTGTCCTCTCCTCCTTTAAGGGCGTAGCGTCGACAGGCCTTTTTGTTCAACTGGAAGAGTGGATCAGGTTTCACACAAGCGTGTCCATGGGAGGCCTCTCCTCTGGATCAAATGGACTTGCCTGGCACACAGCCCAGTAGGCACCATGTACAGTAGACATAATCCTACCGTGCCATCCAAACTAAAATAACAGACACCCCAGCAAAGCTAACCCATTTGTCGGTTCTGCTGTCTTACATGCCAGAAACAATTCCCTGCTATTTTGCGCTGTCACAACAAATTAACGAGAAGAGAGGGAGTACGGGAAGCAAAATGGCGCTTCAAAGTTCACACAAACATCATTAAGGGATTCCCTAATGCTGTGAATGGCCTGACACCGCTAACGTTCAACACCTTCTGTTTACAGGACAATTAGCTTAAACCTTATGTTGGTGTCAAATTCTATCAGCCTTTGGGTCTCCTCCTTCCACAAGCTGGGATTACAGTCACAGTACATTTGTGCGCGTAGGCAGCTGCCGATGTTATTAGGGTTTCTAAGACTACACCAACCAAGTTGGTGAGCACTAATACATGGCCATTAGCAGCACCACAAAAAGTGCTTTATTTAAGAAAGATTTTATGTGCAGAAAGCCGGTACATGGCCTTACCAATTATCTTAAGAAATTGGCATGGTGTTTAATATCCACTGCTATCAACTGAGTGCTTGGCTTTTTTTTGGAACTGCCTGCAATCTCTGGCTTTAATCCCAAAAGTGAGTTAAATGCTGACGGCAGGTTTAAAGGTTGCCAGTAAGAAAGATGCACAGAGAGGCATTATTTGCATCTTAAATGACAAACCTTTACAAAGGAACGAGTGTCGCTGTTGTTGTTGCTGTTGTTATTGTTGCTGTTTCTACTGAAGCTGCTGTGGGATCCACGAAAAGCACGAACCCTCCTCTAAAACATTTTGCAACGAAAGAGAGAGAGACGTCTGTTAACCACTCAGAAAGCGGGCATGACGTGAAACAGATATAACCGGGATCATATGTTGCTTCCATACATTTACAGTGATCAAACATGTTAAGCTATCTTTTTACTATGCTGGCTAGAGAAGGGGTTTCAGTGTCAATAGTCCAGTGATTTTTTAACCATTTAGGCTGATTTGAGCAGCATAGACTTCAATGTAATGTAACAACAGATCATTTTGTTTTTGGCTCAGAATAACATTGGGCAACCATTGACATACATTCTTCCATTTCTAACAAAACATTTTGGTTAATTTATTCATTCTTAATCAAATCAATTTTGGTATTCAAATAAAAATAACTTTCTGGACCACCAGTCGTAATCATTTGAAAGGAAGAGAATTAATTCTAACTTCAGTGTGTTATTCAGATTTAAGGAAAAAGCATATTGAAGTTTGACAAATTAATCTGTACAGTAGCCTACAGTTAATGTTGCGCAGTACTGGGAGGTGCCAACAGCTCTTCAGATAAGTTACTTTTTGGGAACTGAATAAGCTACATTGCCCTGGTTCTTCACCCTGTAGTGCTGCACTCTGCCACTTGCTTTACAGAGTGTACTTGGCACCAGGTATAAGTGAACTGCCCATGGTGCCATCTTACATTTAGGTGAAAAGTGCTTCCCAAGGCAACATATTTTTGTTACCTTAACCCTCATATTATGTTCCGGGTCAATTTGACCCAATTCAATGTTTGCCGTCTCTTAAAAACCAGTTAACATAATTTTTTCATCTTGACACTGTATTATTTTTCCTAATTTGTTGGGATTAAATAGTAAACACACAATAAATATAATGCTATATTTTTAAAAGTCCTATACCAACTTTGTATAAAAGGTGTTGTGTGGCGGCATTGGTGGGGTAGCTGTATAAAATGTAAGAAAATATACATACCTTTATTCGTTTTTAACTCAGATTTTTTGTGGGTAATTCTTGTGGCAGTTTCCCATATAGGTTTTAAACTTCACAAACGTTCATTACCTCAGGCTCTAAAATTAGATGTTTCATCACATATTTTTAATACTTAGGGATAAAAGGCTAGTCAATTGGGAGACACAAAATGTGATGCAGAAAGTGTAAAAATTTTTCTATTACAATAGTTTTGAGTCAGTTTAAACTTTCGGGGTCAATTTGACCCCAAACATAAATTGCATCATAAAATGTAAACATAATACAAGGGTTAATTAAGGCTCTACAGATAATCTGGAATCTGCAACCCCTTCCAGTGTGCTTAAAATTCAGAATCAAGTTTAGAATGATTTCGAATCAACTTTACAAAATATAAATGAACCACTCCATAGGCTTATATAAAGCAATGAATCTTTGTCACATGGATTGATGTCATAACACACTAGAGAAATTATGGAGCCTTTGGCATGTGCAAAACTTGCTGAAGAGAGAAAGTTGGGAGATTAGATAAATTATCAGAAAATATATGCTATTACCACATCCACTTTACAGGGTCTTAAGCGGTGTCATAACATTATGGTAATAGAGTATTAACCCCCGTCGGTTTGAGTTAACACATTGTATATCTTCTTTCAGACCATAGATTGTGTCTACGGAAGAAGTTGGACATCAAGGTCACTGAGTAACCAGGTCCTTCCTTAGTAATGGAGATGAGCAAAAGCTTAGAATTCCACAATTAATTATAATTTATTTACCTGAGATAGAAGTTAAAAGGATAGCCAACATCTGTATAATACAAAATAATTCAAGGGAGCCACTGGTGAGACAAGTGACATTTATATTGATCAGTAGGCCTATGGCAAAATTCTGGCAAAGATGCTATTAAGAGGTCGTTAGGCTAGCTAATGTTACAGGAGTCTTAACTAACTCTACTCAACTAGCTAAAAACATCCTGTTAGCTAGTTAACTTCACAGAATGATTTAGTGCATTTAACAGTTATTTGTTGAACATTTACACTATAATGTGCATGTGAATTTCATGCAGCAGCAGATTTCAAGAAATGTTGTGATACTGAAGCCTGGGGTTGTTCACCCATTGACTGGAAGCTTGTAACAGTTTGGACATCTAATACCAAACTAATATATCTTATTTTTGGACCACACTTTACTAATGTTTGTCCTGACTGTGTAAAAACTGAATGGCCTATGAATCTATGAGCATTTGAACTGGGGCTTTAGCTCCTGCGTTACCATTGCTAGCAGAGTTGAATGACTCCTGATGTATTACCAACTTCTTTCATAGATACAATTAATGCAGGAAGCTGTGATTAATTTGCCCTTCAGCCGAGTCGCTTAAGCACCACAGCACCATATAGCAACACAGAATCTATCCTGGAAATGTGGTCATTTCCCATGCAGGTCTCTCTTGGAAAATAGCTTTTACCCTCAATGAGACTAACCCGGTTAAATGAAGGTTAATAAAGAAATAAGTTAACAATTACCAAAAACAAAGTCAACGGACAAATCTGGGAATAAGATAGCAGCTCTTTTGTCTGTTAAAGGGGCTATATGCAAGATTTTTACATGCATGAATCGCTTTCAATTGTATGAACAGATTGTAACGTAACTAAAAAAATTAGACCTTCTCTGACTTTCTTCGTTGCGTATAAGAGCCTACGGGTTGATTTTTATGTAAGGAATTTAGGTCCGGTTTGCCGGGAAAAAATTTTTTTGAATGAAGGATGTGACGTCTAAGCGCGCTTCCGAGTGCCTTCCCTCTCTCTGCTGCTGCAGTCACAGAACTGGCTGCAGTTCACTTACGGCCACCGGTGTCAGTAATGAGAAGAAGTTTCTGAACGTTACATTTAGCCCCTTTAAACACAATTACATTGAACAGCATGTGCTAACACATTTAACATACATGTAACCTACTGTAACAGCACATTGCACGGAAAAGAGTGTGAATGCCATTGTATGTGTTTGAATGTTAGGTTCCGCATGACTGCAAAAGAATCATGTTTGTGAACAGCAAGGGCGGGGAGGAGGGAACCTATGCACTTTTTCACTGATTTCAGCAGTGGGTAAGCATTTAAAATCAATTTAGTCTCATGTCAATATTCAAAGATGGCATTTTTACTGCCGGGAATACAGTAAAACCTGATATGTGCTCTGGGTGCAGGTCTCACCTCATCGTCATCGGCGTCGTACTGCGCATAATGCTGTTCCAGCATCTCCCTCTGCCGCCGTTCCTGCTCCAGGGTCTGACTGATCAACTGTGCCACCTCGCTCACCTGGCCTGGGCGCTCTCGTCCAATCACAAACCTGGTGACAGAGAACCGGCCAATCAGTGGGTGCGGAACAAATACAAAGTGTTATAATACAAAAGCAAATTTGATATTTTAGTCACATCTTGGAGTCTGTTTTCTGAAAAGCTACCAGTTATTTCCAATACAGCAAGTTTAATTAATTAGACAACAAAGCCTTCCCTGGTTTTTTATTTAATTGTCTCCCACAGGTGTCTTTTAAGTAGCTTTAAAGGGATAGTTCACCCATTTTGAAGAATTTGATGTTGTTTTACTTACCCCCAAAATGGTATGTAGTAAGGCTATAGTGATGCTGTCCTGGTCTCACCATTGTAGCTATTGTGAATTGGAGTAATGCTAACAATTAGCATCTTGCCATTGGATATAATATCCCCCCAGCTAACTGGCTTTAAAAATAAAAGCCTAAATACAATCAAATAAGGTTTAACAACAGCTTTACAAGTATCGAGTTACATATGATTACCGAGTGCACAAGGGCAATATTTTTGCCCAGATTACTGTATATAATGATGTCGTTTCAGCCTCTGTTAAGATTTATGAACATTCGGTAAGAGAGCCGGTAACTTTTATATCACTTGCTTGCGTTTAGTCTGCCTGTAAACAAAGGAGAAGCAGAGTTTGTTTATTGATTATTAAAAAGATGACAGGGTGAAATTTGTAGTTGAACCATACTTGTTCGAACCAACAATGACATTTGTAAAGATGTTGTTAAACCTTATTTGAGTGGATTTACGTGGTTATTTTTAAAGAAAGTTAGCCGGAGGGAAATTATATCCAGTGGCAAGATGCTAATTGTTAGCATTGCTCCAATTCACAATAGCTACAATGGTGAGACCAGGACAGCATCACTACAGCCTTACTACATACCATTTTGGGGGTGAGCAAACAATATCAAATTCTTCAAAATGGGTGAACTATCCCTTTAAACACAGTTCATGGAGGTGACAGTGATGACACATAATTTCCCCTTTATCTGTAAAGCCACAAAAGCCATTGGATGCCCGCCCCTCCCTAAGCACCAAGCAATAGTGCCACCTCCCCTTCCTTTTGAAGTGAGACATCCATTATGCCACTGACAGAGAACTACAGCTGACAAGAATATGTCCCAGTAGTAGTTTACATGCTCTTAAAATACTTTCAGCTTTAACGTAGCTTTGTATGTGTGACACTGGAAGCTTTCCCAATAGTGGTACACATAATAAAAGTTTTTTTTAAATCAATTTAAAGCTACAACGCAATGACCACTGCATCGCTGAGGCGCGTCGTCGTCATGGCATCAAACTGGGGGGTGTGACTCCTCGTCTTCAATTTGTAAACTAAATTACAGGCTGTGTGATTGGGCTTCTCTAGGGCTTGGGGTTTGATTTAATGTGGGCCTTTTCGATGTTTACGCAATAAATGTCAGTACCTCTCTGAGTGACATGATCACATCTGATGTGTGCCCTCGCTCGGAGCAACTGCTCTTCAAAAAGGCCACCATTAGCACCTCTCGCGCTGAACCAAGTGCTGCCCTCTGCTAGAGCAATACAGTGACAGCAAATCGGGACTGACAAAGGGAACATTTACTGGCTAGACCACAATTGAGATAATTTCCCCTCTTAAGTCATCACATAGGTGATAAGCATTTAACGGTAAACAATAAAACAGCTGCATTTAGAAACTGAGTTACTTAATAACATCTTGATGTGCATTTAACTCGATGATTTGATTCTATGCTATTAACCCTGTACCGAAAAGGTCTAATTCGATTTAGACCTTTGTTTGTTTATTTGAAAGGAATCCAGAGACTAATATCCATGTCCACCTTACAATGACCATAGTAAATATATCTGATTGCAATGAAAAATTAATTGTAAGAAAAAACAAAAAAACCAGGCTACCAGATATGTTCCTTTAAAATCTTGCAATTCATGTATATGGATGGCCTTTTCAAAGCATTCGTTTGTAGTCAGGAAAGACCACACCAGAATTTCCCAGAAAATCTTTTTTCACTCATTCAATCGACCCTGCTGTCATAGCAGACAAGACCTACCCAGAGGCTCTTAATCAATCAATGTGCAGAATCCAAATTTTTATTTGACTTTATAATTTGCTTTTCATCTGAAGCAACAGCCAAACAGAAGTGCCATGGAGCAATTAAGCCCATTAAGAGCAATTAATCCCAACAAAGTTTGAAGAAAGGACTTCAAAATAACAAGGCACACTGGCAATACCAAGCACCGGTGGTGGAGGACGCAAATTCAGTTCATGGTACTGTGTGTTTAAGCAAACAATTATTTTTAGGGCACATTCAGCACTCCCTGTCAGGGAAACTGGTCGGACCTAATTGATCTGATCACACTTCCTATCCTCATGTACCATGGCCCTGAAAAAAAAATGACATGGAAGAGTCTTCCTCTCTGTACAGCAAGAGGGACCTCCCTGGTTATCTCTGCCCCCGACATCAACATCGGACCAATAACTATTACACAGGGATTCCTCTAATGCTCATTCTGACAGAAAGCGTTGTGGACGACTCGTAGATCGTTTCGCAGATGGATAGAGGAGTAAACTGTCAATGTATAGACAACACAAAAGGAGAACCTGCCCCAAGTGACCAAACATATCTCACAATGAGAGCAACATAGCGCTTCTAAAACTTAGTTCTATTTATTTCCGGGACGTACTGTTACTTCTCACTGCTAGACCCATACGTTAAAGGGGAGTTCCACCAAAACATTATGTTTGATTCGTAGAGAAGTAGCTCTCCTCCTGATTAAAATGAGCTCTCAACCAACTTTCTACCTATAGTGAGAGAAGAGATATAGCCCCAAACTACTGCACATGTACCAGGTACCTGCTTTACTGTGAACTACAATGGCCAAGTGCATACAGTTTATGGGTGCCTTGTCAGACAACGCCAGTCAGACTGAATAACGTTACGACCGGTGCGGAGGAGGGTCTGGGCATTTTACTGCTCGCCCTGCACATACCAGAGGCCACATCACTCGCTGGCAAGTTAGCCACTAATGTAACAGTTCTACTGAAAAAAATACCACCACCAGGCATTAGCTGGAGAAAAACGGGGTAAATACGGCCAATAATTTAGGAAAACACAGCCCTTCATTTATCTACTTTTGGTATTGTGAATCATATTAGCTAGCCTAACCAGAAGTCTGCAACACTTATTAATTTCTCATCCCTGTCCTCTACGTTAACCATTAACGTTAGCCTACATGTGGTAACTACTGCAATTCCAAATGAAATGGAAATGTTTGCTACCGGGCAGTTTCATGCCAAAGCAATCCTAATTGGCAGCGCGTTCAGTGCAGGATAGCCTATTCAGGCTCAAAACAGAAGCCTTCCACCTACGTCAAAAAAAAAGTTTGATTACAGTCAGCTCGCTAATGACTATGTTAGTCTGCTTTTCATGGTCATGGATCATAATGTAGTTGGCATGGTTCCTTACCGGGTGATTCAATAAGGCAGAGGAAGACTGGAGTTGTAGCCTATCATTTGTCCACTCTGTAACCGACGGCACTCGAGTCCTGTTTGGTTTAGTTTTCCAAAACATCTTTAGGAAACAACATATCAATGTAGTTTTCTGACATTATAATAAAATAGCAATGATAGCTAGCTTGATCTATGATGTGTCCCTACTCAGAACAGTGAGACGCAGCACTTTTTCCTCCCTCGCTGGCTCCACCTACGTGCCTATGTCATTTACACGCCCACATGACGGCACTGTACTCTTTCAAAAACAAAGAAGTGGTAGAGATGTACATCATTTTGACGTATACCTCTACCAAATTTGTAACTTTAGCTGTCAATATTTCCGTTCACATATTGTTTTGGCCAGCGACAAAGAGATACTTAATTAGTTGCGCCTTGATCTGATAAATTAGGTTAATGTTGTTTTTTGGTGGAACTACCCTTTAAGGTAAAAAAAATGACAATGCTATCTCATCAATGACTTGGAACAGATGTTCATCCTCAGGTTCAGGAAGACAACCCAAATTTAATGATAAGGTAATCTTTGTTTTGCTCAGCTATATTGTCTTAATAACTGTCATTTGAATGACACTTTGGATAAGAGGGTTTTACTGTGGTATTCATGTGGATGGGGTACACAGACATGAGGAGGCAGATAACAGAGAAATCAGAATTCGCAGACGCATGGAGGTCAATGCAATGTTCCATTTGTACTGAGAGGGATGTGTCTATTTTCTCAAGACAGTACGAGTACCACAGTTCTCATGAATAATTATTCTGTACTGAATTAAGTGGATCTCCAGAATCCATTGAATGGTTATTCAATTTGGAAATGAATACCACTATGGCTATATTCTTAGATTATTAAATTGTGTATCTCCTGTTATTTGCTATTATTTTAAATATTTTTCAGAGATATAACGTAAACTTCAGATTCTCCCTCCCCGATTTCAAACTGCTTGTTTTAGAAAAATAATTTATTTTAAGAGCGAAGGCTGCAGCTGGGGTAACATAATGATGTTATGAAGTAATTATTGTGTAACACCATATATATATATATATATATATACACTGCCCGGCCAAAAAAAAAGTTGCACACTCTAATATTTAGTTGGACCGCCTTTAGCTTTGATTACGGCGCGCATTTGTTGTGGCATTGTTTCGACAACCTTATGCAATGTCACAACATTTATTTCCATCCAGAGTAGCATAAGTTTTTGGCTGAGATCTTGTATTGACGACGGGAGAGTCGAACCACTCCGTAAAGTGTTCTCCAGAACATCCCAAAGACTTTCAATGGGGTTAAGGTCAGGAATCTGGTGGCTAATTCATGTGTGAAAATGATTCCTCATGCTCCCTGAACCACTCTTTCACAATTTGAGCCCGATGAATCTTGGCATTGTCATCCTGGCATATGCCCATTGATGGGATAACCTGGTCATTCAGTACATTCAGGTACTTCGCTGACTTCATTTTATTGCTGCATAATGTTGCTGAGCCTAGACCTGACCAACTGAAGCAACCCCAGATCATAACACTGCCTCCAGGCTTGTACAGTGGGGACTATGCATGACGGGTGCAATGGCGACTTTTTTTTTGGCCGGGCAGTGTATATATACAGTATATATAGCAAAGCAAAAACCCTCTTAAAATGTGACATTGCCTCAAGTTCATCTGAAGAACACCAAGCATGAACATCCCCTGCAGAGCAAAGCCTACGTATGCTAAGCATCTCTTCATTCCCTGCAGAGCAAAGCCTACGTATGCTAAGCATCTCTTCATCCCCTGCAGAGCAAAGCCTACATATGCTAAGCATCTCTTCATCCCCTGCAGAGCAAAGCCTACGTATGCTAAGCATCTCTTCATCCCCTGCAGAGCAAAGCCTACGTATGCTAAGCATCTCTTCATCCCCTGCAGAGCAAAGCCTACGTATGCTAAGCATCTCTTCATCCCCTGCAGAGCCAAGCCTACGTATGCTAAGCATCTCTTCATCCCCTGCAGAGCAAAGCCTACGTATGCTAAGCATCTCTTCATCCCCTGCAGAGCAAAGCCTACGTATGCTAAGCATCTCTTCATCCCCTGCAGAGCAAAGCCTACGTATGCTAAGCATCTCTTCATCCCCTGCAGAGCAAAGCCTACGTATGCTAAGCATCTCTTCATCCCCTGCAGAGCAAAGCCTACGTATGCTAAGCATCTCTTCATCCCCTGCAGAGCAAAGCCCACCTATGCTAAGCATCTCTTCATCCCCTGCAGAGCAAAGCCTACGTATGCTAAGCATCTCTTCATCCCCTGCAGAGCAAAGCCTACGTATGCTAAGCATCTCTTCATACCCTGCAGAGCAAAGCCTACGTATGCTAAGCATCTCTTCATCCCCTGCAGAGCAAAGCCTACGTATGCTAAGCATCTCTTCATCCCCTGCAGAGCAAAGCCTACGTATGCTAAGCATCTCTTCATCCCCTGCAGAGCAAAGCCTACGTATGCTAAGCATCTCTATATCCCCTGCAGAGCAAAGCCTGCGTATGCTAAGCATCTCTTCATCCCCTGCAGAGCAAAGCCTACGTATACTAAGCATATCTTCTAATGTTTGTATTACAGAAACCTGGGGGGAGGCAGGTAGTATAAAGGCAGATATAGTTAACGGGCACAAACTGCCAAGATAGCAATAATCAAGGATACTGCTAATAACAATATAATTTAATTCAGTTCCTGGAAGCTCAATGTTCAAGGGAGCGGAGAGGAGCGGAGGGGAAATACTGCGTAGGAAATACTTATCTGAAAGCTATGGTACAATATAATATAGCTTAACTAATATGTTTAAGACTTGGCTGCAATAATTTGGTGGGGGATTATTATGATAATCTATTCAGAAAGAATATAATAAAGAGAACAGATGGCCGAGAGAAACCGACAAAATGTCTAGGAACTTGCTGGAGGCAGTCCACTTCATCCCAGGGAGTATACCTGGATACTAAGATTACTGGGCGTTAGCAAGACAGAGATATTTCACCCATTTCTATGTATACTACAGGCCACCATGATCAAACATTACCTATTCACACTAAGCTCTATGACAACGTAAAAACCCATATGGAAGGCAAGACATAATAATGAGTGACTATAATTGTCCCCTAAAAATGTGAAAATGTATCAGGATATAGACTTTAGCAGTAACCATCAGTTTCTGATACAATCTATTTCCTTCTCTGCTAAGGGAAATTCATGCCTTTACTTCCAAAAGTAGAGGCTATCTCTTCTAAACACATGAGTTTGCAAAATTTTACACAGGGGAATTTGAATAATACAACTGACTTAAGTGCTGTAGACTGGGACCAGCTTTGATGCAGTGGAACTGTGAATACGGAGTGGTGCATTTCAAAGAATTATGCAAATTATGCTGGGTAATCACCTTCCAAAACTATGAATATAACTGCAGTGGTTAAATAAGTCTTTTATGAGCAGCTGGGCCCACCTCCAGTAGTGACTCACTGTCATGATGTGGGATTGTGGTGTTCTGTCACTCAGGTTTTTGTAAACCTTGGTAGACTTAATAAAGCGTTCGTTTTCAAAGGAATGCTGTCATACTTTGACAATGCAGCAGGTGCCACTGAAAGGAAGATGGATTAGGCTTTGAAATGAGGTGCATTGTAGCTTTGTGTAGAGCAGACACAGACTAAAATTGAATGTCCCTTTTCCAAGAAATGTCAGACAGACTGTATAAAGAAATATGATGTGTTTTTAAGTGTGCTCAAATGTTTACAAAAAATTTTTGGCGGTCAAAAGGCTTTTTGTGAAGCGAACCACAGTACACAAGATGAAAACAGTGATTAATCCTAGTCATCCTAAATGATTAAAACAGGGAAGGGGTATTGTTTTATAATGAAAAAATATATATAGATACAGATACAGTAAACAATGAGTTATTTCAGAACATTTCAACAGAAGTCATAGCAATGCCAGAATGTATACACAGTAAGAAGCTCTTAACAGAAGTTAATACTCACTATATGCTAGCCTGCCCTGATGGAATATGTTGGAGGGTACTTAGGTGAGATCTATCAATCTATCAATTTTCAACATAAACCTTTAGAAAGTCTAAGTATGACTAACTTGGAAAATTAAAGGATTGAAACATGACATTATAGCAGGGGTGGGCAATTACAGTCCTGGAGGGCTGGAGTGTATACAGGTTTTTGTTTCCACCAATTACCATGACTAAATTAGCTAATTGGCTGTATGCACCAACTCTGGTTCACTCGTAGATTAGATCACAGTAAAACATTTCATATGGGGACACAAAAACAGTGTACAACTGTCATTCATGCGCTTATCAAGAGATGTAGCTAAAATGGCAGATAGCATAAATGTTCGGGCTAATTAAGTAATTAAGGTCAGAAGTTGACATGAAAACCAGATACAGTCCTCATTGCCCACCTACATTATAGCATAAACATACAAGGCAGCATTTCACTAATCTTGTAAGCTACAAGCCACATAGCGACCATAATTTCTCTAGATGGATATCAGATATCAGAAAATAAATGTTCCCGCTTGACAAAAATAAAATACATTTTAACTCAGACAAGGCATATAATTAAATATATTGGGATCTTCAAAGGTCCTTTAACAAAGTATCATATACGAAGCTCATTATCAAAACAAAATCTGTTAACTCCCAGTGGACTCATAATTGACTTTATAGAGTACTCAAATGAGTACGTCAGTCGTGGGCGGCGTCTGGTTTCGGAAGTAAATTCCCTATGGAAAATAGAATGGGCTTCGGAGAGTACCGACTATTTCTTGAAATCTGATTCATAGAATGAGCCGAAACGTTCCTGGATTAGCCTGTGTGGTACAAGCATGTAGACCATATATCGTATGTTCCAATTTTTATTTTTTAAAGTAATGCATTAATGATTGTAGTTCGACTTGTAGTCCACTTTAACGGACTGCATATCCAGTACTGCAACGCACGGGTGCTTCTTGACCAATAAGATATCATCATCTCGTCTGTCTGCTCTGTGGCAGATGGGAGTAGGCTCGTGCCGCTCAAAACAAGCTAACGTTAGCTTGCTAAGTAGAGAAGCCCGCCCGACAAGGTCAGAAACTATGCTACGGTTAACCACATGAAGCAATTCTAGCTTTAAGTCCTTCAAGCTAGCTAGCTAACGTTAGAAAAAAGTGTTTAAAAACGGAGCTGTGTGCTACTGCTGGCTAACGTTATATGAAAACGTCTGGCGATAAGGCTGCTCGTTCGGAGGGAATTATGGGACGTGTAGTTTTTAAACAGTGCCAGCGCTGGGATGTTCACAAAAAAAATACTAAAACGTAAAATATACTCGAAGCTGGTCCAGAAAAACGACATAGTTTGCGAACGGGCGTTATATTGAACAATCCGGGAAATTGACGGTAAGACATAATCAGTAGAAATGGTTTAAAAGTAAGCTTTAGTTAATGTCTACGCTCTAAATGAATGGGGACAGCTGGGGAAACCAGCGTGACATAGTCACTTGAGTACTCTATTGTAAAACACAAAATCAAAATCTGAGCAAGGGGTCATGGGAAGTGAAGTCTCACAGGGATTGGGGTTGGGTCTTGCAGTCCAATTATAAAATAATCCAGACATGCATAGGACCCAGATTTTGACTGATGATGGGCAAACACCACCGAAGACGACAGTTACAATTAAATAGAATTGTATCACCTTTAAAGAGTTAATAACCTCTAGTTTGCCAGGATTTATGGTGGAATCACCGACTTCATGTCTATATTCAATGCAGTGATAGTTCCAGTGTAGATGCATATTCACCTATAGTAATTTGCTGTTGTTGAGCATTTTTTATTTTCCATATTCAATTTTATGTTTTAAAGAATTTAATTGTTTCACTAAGGCATTCTGTTTCTACATGTTTTAAGAAATATCAGATTACAATGCACACAAAATTACATCCAGTTTATTGTTTTAAATGCATAATAGGGGTTGGAGAGGTGGATGATCACAATTATTATCTACAAATCAGACTTAAATGACTAAAAGCTGATATGGACTGAATGGCCTGTCATTCTTTATAAATCATCTGCATGTTCTTTCATATGCAGTAGCTCACGTAGGTTTAAATTATACAGGTGTAAGAGGTGCGTCAAGTCAAAGGTTAGCATTAATCATTTCCCCGGTGAAGGCCAGATAATGCTGTCCTGCCAGCAGCTGGTTTTGCAAGATCAGCAGAGGAAACTTTGTTGAGCAATTTCTTCTTGTCATCTGGGAAAGAGGTGAACTTGGAATGATGACATATTTTGATTATAGTTCTACACAAGGGACAACTCTGTTAATTACAGGGTTGTTTTTAAATGTGTGTGATAATGACTTCAGAACGCAGCTCTCACTCAAGGAGCATCAACACATGTATCAAAAAGGCAGATTAAATAACAGGCATGCGTCATTATATGATATTTACTCACAGCAGAATCATCATCACAGCAGAACTTAATTTAATATTTTATTATATTCCAAATTATGAAATATTTACATTAGAGCAGGGATCTCAAACTCCAGTCCTGGAGGGCCGCTGTGTCTGCTGTTTTTTGTGATTTCCTTTCAATCAGCAATTTAGGCCTTGGAAACAAGGTGTGCAGACTCTTTAGCCAATCAATGACTTAAATTAAACACTTAAGTGCAGGAACACATCGAAAACCAGCAGACACAGCGGCCCTCCAGGATTTGAGTTTGAGATCCCTGCATTAGAGGCTAGAAAAACTGACTTTTCTGTTTAGTTCCAAATCTCTTAGATTTGTATTGAAGGAAAACAGATAATTTCTACCGAGTTACACTCTAGCCCTGAAATACGCTGAAGCCTACAATATTGAATAGGCCCTGTTGTCTTTAAGTGATGCAGTGTGCTGGTTTGTAGTTGAATCCAAATCGAATTCATTACTTAAATGGATCGCTATAGTGACTTAAGCCTCTTGTGTGTGTCTCCTAATTTGAGGATGCCGTGCTCTGAAGAATATGCAATGCTAGAATGCATTCTTATACCTATCACTTATGTCTCAGTTCTACCATCTCAATTCATATACTTTTCTGTAAAGAATAATAATAGGTTACAGACAAAACAGGGCATATAGTCCAGAGAAAGTGATCCTGTCTACACATTTATTTATATACAGTACAAATGTGTATGTACTGTATTTTAGTATTTGATTTGTACTTTGTAACTTTGCTTTTGGGAGGAATCTTATGAATTGTGGCACTGAAGTGTACAAAACCTTCAATGAGAAGCCATAGCCCAGTTTAAGAGTCAATAATGATCATTTTCAAACCCAAAGTTTGAAATGCATGGACTCATATGTCTCCTCAAATGACAATCATCTCCCGTATCCACGTACAATTAAACAAGTATATGACCTTGTGTCTATGACGTGCGTTTCTTACCTGACCACACCCTGAGTGTTCCTCAGGACGGATGCGGCGAAGCTCTGGGTGACGCCTACCAGACTGGTCCCATCCACCTCCACAATCTGGTCATTAACCTTGATCCTACAGGACGACAATCAGTCCCAGGTCAGAAATGACAAGTGCCAGTGAATTGTTGATCAAGCATCGACTGATTAGCCAGCCTCCTTTCCATGCATAGATTAGTCAGGGAACTACTGTATATCTATCTATAAGGGCTGTTATCACACCATGACTGTAGTCAAACTTTTAACACGGGTCTTCTATCATCATGACCATAATTTTAAACAGTGGGCTTTTAATTACAAACCTCCCGAGAATGTTAAAGATAACACTCAGGCTCCAATGCCCAATGGTGGTAAACTTTAATTGAACTGCCCAACAGACAGAATAAATTATCTTCAGATGCCCGGCTGCTAGCGAGAACAAGTCGTGTAGTGCCCGAGGCTTGTGACAGCCCTGTGGCTAATCAAAAGAAACAAACGTTATTTTACAGTGCCAGTCGAGGACCAGGGACACTGTGGAATTCCAATTTGCAGACAGCAGAGAAGACTAGCAGTCACATTTCCCAAATCTAAGTACTCTAAGAGGATTTGATAATGACAAGGCCATCATTTCAGAGACCCATTTCCGTAACTTCACAGATAATCTAAATAAATATGTCATTTTGGTTTAATCAAGTAGTAGCACTCACAGCAACCAACATGAAAACACTAAATACTAAAAAATATATTATTAGTAGCATTATTATTATTAACAGCCTTTCTGTGCAGTGGAGTTAGAAATCTCTCTCAAATGATATGTGACCATGGGGTGCCATCTAGCAGCCCTCAGGAACCTCATTTATTGATTTCCGTTCACTGTAAACCAGTCCAAAAAACCTTTCAATGATTCTGATTGGCTACAAACATTTACAGCCAGAATACTGACCTGATTTGACCTGCTTGAGCTATCGCTACAATTACTCCACACTGGTGCTTCCTGTGGCACAATTAAATGCAGTTCCAGCCAGAGATTTAATAATGGAGGGAAAGTTCAAACAGCTAATGTTTTCCAGGCACAGCAACCTGCCTGCTAATAGTGCGTCCCTCAATACATTACAATACCTCTTGTTCAATGCCCACAAGTGTTTTGCATGATCAGGAGCTCCACAAAGACAAACAATATTCTCCCGTGTCAAGCTCTTCAACTGTTTAATTATTCAACTGAATGTTGCCTGTTTACAGTGACATTTATTCATTTAGTCAGCAGTCTTATCCAGATCATCTGACCTACGGAACAGTGGAAGGCTGGATGAGCATAGATGCATAGACTGTTTGCAACACAATGGAAATGCAATGTATCCTAGTATAAAATGATGCTATAATAAACATATTGTCATGCACATGTGCAAGTGCTGCAAATCCCTGTGTTGTACATTTACATTTTAGGCATTTTAGCAGACACTGTTATCCAGAGTAACTTACACTGTATGCATTCTTTACAAACAAATATATTTTTACTGAAGCAATGCCGGTTGGGTACCATGCTGAAGGACACAACAACAGTGCCCCACCTGGAAATCAAACCTACAACCTAGGAGTTGCACGTCCATTTCCCTAACCACTATGTCAGGGATGGGAAACTCCAGGCCTCTATGACTAACTAGCTGATTGGGCCAGGGTAACTGGTGGCAGTAAAAACCTGCATACACACCAGCTAACGAGACCTGGAGTTTCCCATACCTGCATTATGTTCTACTACTACTACTATGCTACATTTGCACAGTAACCCCCCAGTACTGATTCCTAGTACATTTCTGTGGTTGTGATAATCCCGTTTGCTCTTGTCAGTGACTGGCTTGTTCATCGCCTCCAAAACATCTGAAATGTTTGCTCATGTCTTCCCCGGTCTAATCCCACACTATAAATCCCCCCAGACAGCAAATACCCTTACCTGTCATCTCTCTCGGCGGCCCCGCCCTCGATGACGGTCTTGACGAAAATGCCCAGCTTCTCCAGCCCAGCGTCGGCGCCCACGCCCATACCGATGATACTGATCCCCAGGCCGTCCTCATCTGAGCACAGCCCATAAACAACAGCTTTAGCTGGTGTGTGTGTGTGTGTGTGTGTGTGTGTGTGTGTGTGTGTGTGTGTGTGTGTGTGTGTGTGTGTGAGCGCGTGTGTCAACAACAGCTTTCTGAAAGTGAATAAATGGATGAATAAAGGGATACCGATATTGTGAATTTTTGCATAAATTCACAAAAAGTTTGTTTGATTTACATCATCAATGATATGAGTTGTTTCTCTAAGCTAAATGAGTTGGCACAGAATTACATCTCGAGCAGAGCCCTTTACAGAGACTTCATGCAAACCAGGCTATCTGAGACATGTTCAGTCATGCTGGGGTGCTGTGTGAATCATTCTGAGAGGGGAAAACAGTTAAAGGCAGGTGGTTTTACCTTTTTCAAGCTCAACAGGGAAAAGTTCCAGCTTTTCCACTCTCTTTTCCAGCTCGTATTCCGCGGATGAAGCCACGGGATCCACCTCCTCGTTTCTGCGGTCGTAATCCTCATTTGAGTATGTGTTAAAAACCTGGACACACAAAAGTAACAGTTCCATTGCTTAACGCCACATTATAATTATCTGACATTGCTGTGCTTGTAACGGTAAACCATCAGTTTTAGACTAGGGCTATTCAACTGGCCTCGCAGGAGTGAAAGTCACCCCACCACAGACATACTCTTGGCCCTTTGATCATTTAGAAAAAAAGCATCATTCAAAAGCATCATGTCTGCCTTTGCACAGTTGCCGCATACCTCCCACTAGTGACAGACTATTAACTATATATAATATATATACGCACAATTTAAGAATCTACTTCAGACCTGTACAATACATACTGTAATACATGCTGTATAAATATCAGATGGTAAAGACAAAAAGGTTGCATAGAGATTAGTAATCTTTTTTATCCCCCTGACATTTTGACTCTTGCCTTTCTTAAGGGTTTGCACCCTTAAGTATAAATTGCAGGTGGTAGGCCTGTATACATAACTTTAAAAGATTGTGCCCCCATGAGGAAACAGTTGAATATATCCACTGTAGCCCCCCACAAATCACATGTACGAGTCTCTGTCCTACAGCGATTCTGTGCCGAAGACACAGAGGTCATTAGAAATGAGTTTAACAGCCAACGGCGGCGCTCCTGATTTGTGAGCAGGAAGGCCACAACTTCATTCATCTCCTCAAATGTAAACAGTCACTTCAATTAATATCAGCACAAGTGATTTGCTGTGCACTCCACTATTAAGGGCTGCCGTGTGCAGTCAGGACACTAATGACACTTCAGATGGACGTCTTCACCACCCCTTTGGTGACACAGGGACCAGAGAATCTCCTCCATCTTCCCTGTTACTGTAGACATGCAATTGTAATCATCTATCTGCTAACAAGAGCATTCTACACTATAATATAGTATTCACTCACCATTTAAATTCAACTTAATTCATGAGAAGGCAGGAGGTTCATATGAGTGTAGTTTTACAGGAAAATACATCCAAGGTCACAAATACAGACAAACTGAAGCCAGCAACTAGATCATGCATTACTGCTGAACCACGGCAACGTAGGAGCGCTTCCTCTAAAAGCTTTTTCTCAGTAAAATCTACATCATCAATCATCATCAGTCACCAAAAATCAGATTATTTACCACGCAAACAATTGCACCAGTGGGATGTGAATCAGCACTACTGGTATGAAGCAGCCTTTGGATCTGATTTCTTGCTTTCTGAGGAAAAAGACCTGACAGTGTTTGACCTTGAGGGCAGTGTTTGGTGTCGTGCGATGGCTGAAACTCTGCCAATAGGTGTGTCTCCCACTGCCATTAAACATGGAGAAAGAGCTCTGTTTGTATCACAGCTTTGACAGCCCCAAAAGGGCCTCCACTGCAGTGTCTTGGGGGGGGGGGGGGGGGGGGGGTCACATGACTTCCTGTGTGCCAGGAGGGGCCTCAGCAAGAGAGAGACAGACAACCCTTCAGGGCGGAGGAGTTTTGCAGTGGAGGAAGTGCAAACCGCCTCTCTTGGATTTTGTCACGACGTTTCTGCTAGCAGATGAGGCACTGTAGTGTCCTTGATGCTACTACTGTTGGCTTCCACTCAAGACCAACAGACGAGGACAAACGCTCAGCGTCTACAACCGATTGACCCGCCCCCATACACAGCAGACACATACAGTATAGCAGTACCTCCACCAACACCCCAAACTAGGCCTTAAACTTTTTTTTTTTTTAAATATCGGGGAACAGTCATGCTTAGTTGGTAGAAATCATAGAAAGAACTCCAGCACAACCCTTGTGAGAGAAATCCAGCACCATACATGTGTTTAAATTCCTCAAATTCTGCATTCTAAAACCAGCGATTCAGCCCAAATTTTGTTTTCAAAACAAAGTGGCTTATGACATAACCCAATCGATGAGATTCACATCGCGAACCAATCAACAGTGAGATTGACCTTGCCAGTTCACCAGCTAGAACTTTCACAGCGACCCGTTACACTGGTGCTATTTCACGCAAAGAAAAATAAAAGGGAATTGTATAAAGCTTGCTTTATACTGTACAATTAATAAGTAAACATAGATGCTCATTTTAGAAAGTGGCGAGATGTTCGGGAGAAGACTGGTTTAAAGACAAACGTGGAGCTCCCATATTCTACTGGACAGGTAGGTCAAAAGTTTCAACACTAATTTACCTGGACTTTCTGCTTGCCAGCCAATTTTAATTACCTATAGTGAATAGTAGCTCTTAGTTTAGGTTCTATAGTCTGGTTCTTAGGTTCTATATTCTATACAAAGTTTATCAACTCTCCTGCAATAAAAATAAGAAACTGGATTTTATATGTCAAATATTTGAGTAAATGATTATTCAGTCTGACCTCTAATTAACATACTGTATGTGTAACAGAGATCTATACCTGGATGACAAACCATTGCCTAACTGCCAGCAACTGAGGCATTATTACCTAGAAGCCAAACCCTGCATCTATCTGTATTCCTGAGAAGTTCTACACTGTACCCCTCTAGGCTGCCAAGAACCTTTGTATTGCCACATAATCTCTATAGAAACCAGATAGTTGGCCCATGCATTCTTGACATCCTTCCTTCGTCCTTACTCAAGAATGTTTGACAGTTACATTACATTACATTACAGGCATTTAGCAGATGCTCTTATCCAGAGCGACTTACACAACTTTATTTTTAGCATTTTTTTAAACATATTAGCCATTTCTACAGCTGGATATATACTGAAGCAATTCAGGTTGGGTACCTTGCTCAAGGGTACAACGACAGTGTCCTACCTGGGAATTGAACCTGCAACCTTTCGGTTACAAGGCCAGTACCTTAACCATTATACTACACTGCCGCCCCGTAAACAGTACAAGTACTGTTACTTTACAGTAAAGTAATTTGAACATTCAAAGCTTCATGAGTACATGGACATTACTTTCAATATTTAGCATACAAAGCTGGCCATCTGGTTAGTCATTGGAAGTCCTGTTTAGTCCTGTTATAAACCAAGATTCACATGCACAGGTCTCTGTCTTGCAGTGATGCTGTGCTGAAGGCACAAAGGTTGTTATAAATTAGTTTAACGTTGGCACTCTTGATTTATGCATGGGACTTCATTCATCTCCTCAGCCATATAAACAGCCACTTCAATTTGTATCAGAGCAAGAGATATGCGGTCCACTCAAATGTACAGGGCTGCCACGTACAGTCTAGTGACTAATGACACTTTAGATGGACATCTTCACCAGCCAAGGTACAGGGACCAGAGAATCTCCTCTATCTTCTAGTCCGCCAAGAATCTTGGTATTGCCACAGAGAATGTTTCAGTTAGTGACAGTTCCTGGTGCTATGTTGTTGCCTTAGCAGGCACTATCAGTGGCTGAACATCCCAAATTCACTTATTTCTTTCTTGTTACAATCCCAACAGTATTAAAAACTGAGTTATAACTGGCCCTGTCAGACACCTTGATTCCCAGAACCTTGTACATGGTGTATCTCAGAAACCCTGTGTGAACTGACTGTTTTTATCACTTAGATAAGGCCTTTATGTGTACGTTACCATGTTGTACTCTATGCTCTCCTCTTGTGTAGCATTACTAGAACTGCAGTATGTGTACACTCTGATGTCATTTCCTTTAATGATCACTGTTGAGAAAAAAATGCACTGAGAGCATGAAAACGGTCCCAGTTGCATGCTCATGCTGCAATTAATCACTGTTTTTCAATACAACGCTCAATCGCTGATGCTTTCCGGGCCACTCTGTGTTGCACTGTGACAAGCTATTCTGTGTTGCTCTTGTTACAATTAGTGTATCTTGTCATGATGGTCTTTGAAATCACTCTGTATTAAAGCGTCTGCTAAATAAAAAAAATATTAATACCACAAAATACTGACCAGGAGCTGCCAGGAGCTGGATAACATGAGATGAAGGAATCCTAGTGGACCTCTACCTGCTCTGGTGATCAGTTTAGACTGAAGTAAGTTAGGAAACGTATTCATGAAACCAAGCAGTAATTTAAACACACCGAGATATAATTTTGCCTTCTGTCATATCATGATAGGCTTGCCAATTTGTTGCAAAGAGGTATAATTTCATAATTAGAATGACAGCAACACAACCTTATTTGCCATACAGTCTCGAAAATAAAGGTACAGTGGAGGTACATTTTTGTTCTTTAAGAAACAAATTTTCCAAATGTACCCTGAAAGTACAATAATGTACAAGAAATGTACCCAAAGTACAATAATGTTCTTATTTTGGTACTAATAAGTACCTTTTACAAACACATAGGCTACTGTAGTTCCTGACAATTTTATGTACATATTGGGTACCACCCCAGTGACAAGCGTTGTACCTTTTTAGGCACTTTTTCTTACCTTCTTTTCTGAGAGTGTACATCTGCCTTAGAACCATTGCATATTCTGTTTTTTTGGACCCTGTGTACTTTACTGATGTTGAAATAATTAATATTTTGACTCCTATTCTAGTCATTACAGTGAACAAAGGTTATCCTGCATATGGGCGGTTGTAATTCAGCGTAATAAAAGTCAATGCTATCAGCATTGCAGACATTTTGATAACAGCGGTAAGTACGTTCATAAGCTTATGAGATGAGGTGGTGAGAGATGAGGTTTGTGGTTTTGACTGTTGGAAGACAGCTGGGAAATTTTGTACCATACACCGCCGCTCTACGAGGAGATGAGATTTTGACTGGAGAAAGCCAGCTGGGAAATTCAGTAACATACACCACCGCTACACGGGGGAACGCCAATCAAGAAGCTTTCGAGCTGTTTGCCCATCCACAGATTCTGAGCCAGCAAAACTACAGACGTGTGATGACTCCCATTGCTCCTCACTTCCACCTTATCTTGCCCTATTGGCCCAATTCCTCCACTGCAATCTCCTTCTCCGTCTAAAGCCCGGGGATCAATGCCGCTGACGACTGTCATCCAATAAACATAATGCCGTGTTTCTGTCTTTCTATCATCAATTTTCTATCACCAACCTTTGCAAGTAACTGCTCCTTCGATATATATTTGTTCACTCGGGCCAGTCTCACTCTATGAAGAGGCTGCTGGAGGCTTCTCGTCAAGGTAAAGCGCTAGTCCTCTGTGCAGGAGTGCTCTATATTCCAAAACTGAATCCTGACTGAGACAGTGTCGCTTGTGGCTGGTGTTGTGTCAGACAATCCATAATTTGCAATAGCAGCACCCAGAGAGGTAGGGCATCATTCAAGAGGGGTTTGCCCCACTTCATCACGGAAGGGTGCGTCCTCTGGGCGATCGGGTGCTTGCTGTCCTCTGGCATAATGACTGCATTGCATAAAAAAGCACGGGTGAGAGCCTTTCTGAGGACGTGCATGCTTGTCTGTGTTATCCGTTATCTTTATGGCGGAGGCTGCAGTGACCGGAAGGGCAATTTGCCGCTCCAAATTGGGAGATAAGTAAAAAACAAGTTGTAAAAAAAGGCGTGATTGATCTCCACATTAATCTCGCTGTGAACGCTTTCACCGTGTGCCGCATCGCAGGATTCCTGAGTCATTAGCAATGAGAGGAAGGAGACAGGGTTTCTCCAGGCCAAAGATGCCTTAAGTGCCACGCTGGACAAATGCATAATTTCATCGTGTGTAGTTCTCGTCGACGCCATAGATTTCCCCGGCGGCCTTATCCTGGAAATGCGTCCGGGAATATTCTCCACTAGCCTGGCTGCTCGTGTGCACTGGCTCAAGAGGACTGGCCCTTTTTCAGGTCTGCGGAAGAGTGACAACCGATCTGTCACACCCACGCTCACACTCGCTGCTCACACTCCCACTACCACAAAAAATTTTTCAACTCTTTTTCAGTTTAACGCCTCCGGTAAAGAGAACTCACTCCGTCAGTATTCATGGTTATTCCCTGCAGCCCTACTTTTCAAGTATGGCTTATTCAATGAACTGACTCTGCAATTGATTTAAAACAAGGCGGGGTGGTGGGCGTGAGGGGGTTCCCCTGCCAGCTAACGCCACAGTGTGGCATCTACTATTACTGCCAGCTACCACTTAGGTATTAAGCTCCACTTTGTGTCTTGCATTGCCAGAAAGAAGGTACCACACTGTCTCAGAGCAGAGGGACAAGCAGGCCCTTGAAGTGTGGCCCTTGCAGTATGGCCCTTGCAGTATGGCCCTTGCAGAGTGCTACTGCAACTGTACAGCAAATTGCAAACTGAGTCATATGTTTCCCCGAGCTACATTATTTTGGACGTGGATGAATTCTTAAAAATAAAGAGTTAACTTCAAACAATGGTGATGTGTGCCTCTTACAAGTGTTGTGGGAATCTCAGACATTGTCTTTCAATTTACAATTTCTGTTATTTTTCTGTGCTGGCTGCTGACGTTCATATTCTTGAGGCATCAGTAAGGATTGAAATGAATTTAGCCTCCTAGTTTGACAAGTCAGAAAGGATATTTTGCGAACGTGTAAGAATCTGCAGTTGCACCAAAAAATTGGCTTTCTAACTGTGTCTACAGATGTTTTGACAAAGTCTTCCTGGTTTCAGCATTGAGAAATCTGCTTCGGATTTTTTTCACGCAACAAATTGCTGACTCCGTAGGTGGCTTATCTGCCAAAGAATGCATTTTCAAATCCTGTTATGTTACAGTATAATTGGGTGCCATGACTCCAGCCAACAAACGGCCCACATGCACGGCAAGAGGGAGCTCTTTCAGAGCGCAGGCAAAACATAAGTGGATCGAAACAGATACAACAGATTCTTTCATTCCATACGTTCATTGCGTCAAAGTCACGTGGGCAATGTCTTTTCACACATGACTCCAACTAAGTACAAAGTAAACAGTTTCCAGCCCCAAGCCAAATCAAATTATTCAGCAGCAACACTATTCAGCTTCATGGTATATTATTCATATTATATTAATTATATTGCTAATAATACCACATTAGTTTTCATATTACTTACTGACAGAAAAATACTCTTTATTATTATTACTATTATTATCTATTTATAAGTAGTGGCCCATATAGGGAAACAACTTACAAAGCTTACTATTTGTGTACAGAGTGTTGTACATTTCACAACTCCATAATGTATAAAGGTGGGTTTGTACTAGAGCTACTCAGGTGAAGTATCAGCTCATTATCAAAGCAATTATCCATACTGCACATATACCAACTGTGTCCACCTCAATATTCAAACCTGCAACACCACAGTTCATAACCCAGCACTCCAGTCAATACGCTGCAGGCTGCAGTACATCTGACTGCACGGCTGGTCCAACCGCCGAGCCAAATTCTCAGCTGTGTGAGGGGAACGCGCTTCACAACAATGCAGGCCACTGTGTCATTTTCTGAATGCGCCCGGTTGCTGCCGAGCGTGCGCTTAGAACAATGCGAGACGCTTCAGCAGACTGATGTCATATTAGGAGGGTGGAACGCCTGATACGGACCGTCTGAATCGGCCGCGTTCAGACCACGGGACAGTTTTGTGTTTCCTGAATCGTTAAAAATTCAGCCTCGAAGGTCAGATGTCGGCGAAATAATCAAAACAAAACCATTCCGTCATTAATAATGCACAGGGAAGGGCGCAACCAACAGTATTGATAATGGCGTTGCGGTCTGGGCCCTCAGATACAACCCTCGGGACCTGCTTTCATTTCCCTCTTGGTGATCTCTGGTCAGGAAGATGACCTCACATGACAGACATGACACGACAGCGTGTCCATGCACCATGACTGGTGGAACATCCGTGCTTCATCATCGCAATCTGATCTTGTACTGCCAGGTACGCTATTCTATAGCTCTGAATTTTACAGCAAATAAGCAGTTACTGAGCCATTATGCATTCATACACAGACGCATACACAGACGCAAATCTCTCTCGCAAACATTTAATGACAGCTTTGAAGAGCCAAGGACACTTTCTAAACACATAAGGACAAGAGCTCCACAAAACACTGAAATAAGTAAGTGCACATTAGATTATGTCACCACAAGCTTCTTTGAGCCACAAAAAGATGTACGGCTGCAGAATACATCACAGCAAAAAGTCAAGGTCTGCTCAAGAGAATGACCTGAAAACTATTTTAAATAAAGTTTGAGTGGGATTTGAAATGGGAATCTCTACAGTCTTAATGTGGACTAAAATATGAATATGACTGGATTAATAACTACTGCCAAAATGAAACTGCCAAGTAGAGTGGCCAGCCAAAGCATTCGTTTTCAGAGTAGATGCACCCTAGGGTTCGGTTTCGAGTCCTGACTGTGCGAGTGCCAACTGTGACCAATGGCCCACAAGCCTAATTGGTCACAGTGTTTCCCGGGGAGCAGTTTGGCTAGCAGGGATGTCCCTGGATCATTGTCCAAGAGCAGCTCCTCTAGTCAGTCAGACACCTACAGTCAGCATGAGCCAACTGTGCATGAAGTACCCTCCTCCGATTTGCAGCTGAACTGGTGGGCTGCAGAGTAAATAGAAGCGGTGGCTGGCAGAACACCACAGAGCTCTCCCCAAACTGACAAAGTACATTACAGCAATGTGATGAATATGACTGAGCACATCAAGGTGGGATGAATGGGAAAGAACAGCTCAAAGAACAGAAAAATCTAAAAGGTGAGGTAAAAAATTATATATTTATTTATATATATAGATATATTTTTATATATCATATATACATATTATACTGTATATATATACTGTATATATATATATATATATATATATATATATATATATATATATATATATATATATACACAGTGCCCTCCACTATTATTGGCACCCCTGGTAAAGATGAGTAAAAAGGGTTATAAGAATTAGTTAGTTTATAGTAATTAGTGAATTAGTTTAATGTCACACTGAAAAAATGAGAAAAATCCAACCATTAATTGAAGTAAATTTATTATGAGAAAGAAAAATCCCTCATCAGTGTGAGATTAAGCTAATTCACCAAACGTGATTTTTTAATCACTTTTATATATATGATTTGTTTTTTCAAAATATGCTAAGGACAGTTAATGCAACTTAGACTATAGCTCTATTATTCAATAACCTGTCATGTATATGCTTAGATCCTGTATGCTATGTGTGTTTAGCTTGATGCTTTAGTGTCTTACTTAATTCATTATTTATTGTCCTGTAACCCTGCCTTTGTAATGCATAAATTATGACAAGCACTTTACAGTAGTATTTAAAATGGATTTTATGATGTTATTGACGTTTAAAGTACTATATAGCTTAGCTCCTCAATAGATAGTCAACCTTGTAGTACCCTACAAGCCAGAGAAGCAGCTCAGATCAGCTGAGTAGGGCTTCCTAAATGTTCCTTCAACAAGACTGGGGGACATGCCTTTGAATTTCCTCACAAGTTTTAAAGAGACAGTTTTTAAAAGACGCATTAACTTTATGGTCCTATGTTCTCTCTTGTAGGCACTGTATAATTTATCTTATATACTGTCTTTTAACTTAATGTCATCGCTGTATCTGTACACTGTATGGTCATTAGATTTTTGTCTGCTGGTCTGATGTTTTCTAATTTTTTTATTTTGGAATGTGATTTTAGCACACTCCATGACAAACACTGTATGAAATAAGTTATTATTTGTATTATTCATTATTATTATTATTATTAGTTCTTTATATATCGATGTTGGCCCTGTAAGACACTCTGCCTAATAGAATCTGCCAGGACTAATAAGTGTTTGAAACAGCATTTTGCGTTGATCTGCCGATGTGTTTATCATGTGACAGAGAGCATGACAGGACAGGGCCGTTCTGATGGAGCGTGTCCAGCTGAGCACTGAGGGACCGCCCCTCCCTCTCTGCTCCGGCCACAGCTCCGCTCAGCCGCAGTACAGCGGCTCAGTGCTGAGGGAGTCAGCGAGAGGGGCTGGTCAGGACCCAGGGCCGGCCTGTCCAATCGGGTTAACAGGACTGATGCCGGGCTGTCCATCATGAACATCACCCTCAGACTTCTGAGGGGCTGGCGGTGCATCCGTGGCAAACTTTAACAGGGGGTTGTGTCTGGAGGCTTGTGAAATCAGTAAAATTAAATATGAGGGGTCTGCAAATTGGACCACCCTTTATTTTAAGCAGCCTATTCCTGCTATATTAGTCAGATCATATGTTTCCCTTTTTAATCAATAATAAAACCTTGGAAATAATTGGGAAACTGATATCATTAAAATGTGTGGTATCCTTTATGTTATTTTGTGTTAGAAAATATACAATTTTATTTAATGAAATGGGGTGAATTTATTGCAGCAACCACCAAAATGAAAGCATGCTTCTCGAGCCTTCAGATGGGAAGGATTCCCATCGGTATTTACACGTGAGTTTATTGTGAGGAATTCACGTTTAAAAAATGAAAGAAAAACACCTCGTGCTTTATCACTACAAGTATGTGAGCCAGCTTGGATGACATCTGCAAAAGATTTCTCGATTAATTTAAGGTTTAATGGCTTAGATGTTGAACGATTTATTGGCTTTTGAGAGACACTGAGAAATATTACCAAAGGAAAAATGCTTAAGTCAGATTAACCAGATAATTTTTTCAGTGCACTGTCTTTGTCTTTTCCCTAGTCAAAGGGTCCTCTGCGGGGTTATCCCAGTACAGGATATCTTCTGTATTATTCTATCGTATTTCTATCAGAATTCTGAAGAATAGACAGAGCTCAGAGCTCCTTTAGTTCATCCCACATTTGGAAAGTTCCTGCCTCAGTTAAATATTCCAACACCTTGCCTGGAAAACAAATACCAGAAGCTGTTCAACCATTGTACCCACAGAATAAGATGGAAATAAGTAATTGACACAGAACAAATGAGTAATTTAGCTTCTTTGTAATTGCCCAATTTTTGCATAGTCTAATTGCTATACATCACACCAGCTTTAAAACAGCTTTGGATCACTGAGGCCTATATAATAAGCTGATAATTAGTGGGATAAACTACAAATTAAATTTAGCAGAGCATGGGAATATGATCTGATTAAGGTATTCTAAGAATATAAAATATGCTAAAACTGTAAGTGGAGTAGTTGACCTTTTTCTTCAAGCGACACTGAGCATGCAGTGACTTTCAAACGATTTCAGTTTTGTAAGGGATTTAGTGATTTAACACCATTTTTTGTGAGAAAAGTAGGGCGACTGCTCCGGTCCGATTCCTCAGTGTTGATAAGATCAATTTCAAACCTGTGGACTGCTTGTATTGCTTTTGATCCACAAAAACAAAAGCCTGTTAGCTGTGATCAAACAATCACAGCACTGTCGTCAACAATTCATATTTTACAGAAGGTTTCAGTACAGTTAATCCTACTTGAACATGGCTTAAAAAATAAAGGTCCTGGTATGCCACTGCACATTCCATCTACTTCCACTTTTGTATTGCTGCCATTAGCTACTGACCTTCATTTACACGACTGACCATTGCTGAAAAATGCCAGAATATCACTGGCATGAGCCAATTTACACAGCCTCAGTTTCACATTAGCACAGGAATACCCCCTGATGCTTCATGATTGCATTTCAGAACATTGGTGAGAGATGAACATTTTATCTGTTATCGTGAATTTTCTATTTTTTACGCAACAGTTAATTAAGTGATGACAATTTGCAATATAACACTTCATTTAGTAGCAGCCAGCACACAAATATGTAAGTTATGGATCTGTCAGGACCGGATAGAGATTAAAAAATTATTTGAAGTGCAAGGTCATAATTTCAGAAGAAAGTATCCTAATCATTATCAATTCATCTAAAGCCAGAAATCAGGAAGCGAATGTCTCCACATCCATATTGCCGCTATTTCACACCTGGAGATGGGATCCTTGTGAATTGGGAGTTAGCAGGAGTAAAAATGGAAAGCTTTCAATGTGCCAGTACTGTGGAAGTGCGAAAATCAACTGGGAGCACTGCCAAACTGACTCACTTACAGGTCACCGTTCCTGTGCACTCTCCCCAGAAGGCAATAACTGGCTCCAAACAGCAAGTCAGGACATAGCCAGTTTCATTATTTAAAATGCACAGCCATGAGCAAGCTGCTTGAGTTATTTACTGTAGCTTATGAGTGAGGGATATTCACGTGTTCTGTTCAAGGGTAAAATTAACACTTCATCAACCAATATGCATGGTCGTACAAATTGTGGCTTGAAATAAAACAATGCCACTAAGATCCATGTCATTTCACATAGGGTCAGTGTTCATCAAATATAACATTGCAACAGGGGTTGATTTAATTGAGAGGAAGCTGCACTTGAAGTATGCATGCCTCTGGGTACTTTCAGGCCACCCTAACTGACCCTGGATCAGCTGTTGAGGAGAATCTATATGTACGTAAGTTAATGTAACACTGCTCCATACACATACTATTTCTAAGTTCCATTTTAAATTATATTTTAAGGAACTAATTTAAATAGCTCCAAGTGTCTAGCGTCTGACATAACAAAAATTGAAAAATATATACCCTAAAAAGCTGTGAATATTATTAGGCTAAATATTTTCAGCCTGAAATAGAGAAATAGTACACTGAGATTTTTTTTCTTTGGCAACTACTTAGTACTTTTGGATAATAATAGTAATAATAAAATTTAAAAAAACGTACTGTCATTGGCGCTGTACTAAATCTTATTTTTCTGCCTTTAGGGATGTCTTCTTCCTCCTCGTCAGGTAAGCCAGAAATCTCCTTTATGTCTGAACCTGGGTCGAAATAAGCCTCTTCATCAGCATACGCTTCATCTTCGGGATCTGTGCAACTTTCACCCCAGCCTTGGTAACAAGCGTCGCCATCTGCGTTGAATACGACCCTCTCGTTCCCACTGTATTCCTCATTGTGTTCTTTAGCCTCACCGGTGAACTGAGTAAGGTTCTCTGCATCATGGCCCGATGTGCCTTCGTTTGTCTCGCTGGCTACTGTGTCAGGGGTGCTCTCTTTAGGCTCAGTGCAAATGGTGGCCGTGCTCACTGGTGCGTCCGTGCAAACACCCACAGCTTCCGTAGATGTGACCTTCCCCGCTTGGCTCACCTGGTGGGGTTCCTCACATTTATCTAAAATGGCGGTGCCCCTCCGTTCACTCTTCCCATCCCCTGGCAACTCTGCCTTCTGCAGGGGTCCGCCCGGGAACCCCGGCCCGGCATCCACCACCTCCGACAGCGGGCTGGGGCTGAGGAGGTCCTCCGAGGACGACGACACGGGGAGCGCGTGCCTGCCGCCGTGGTGCCTGTGACCGCCGCACGACGGCGACTGGCGGGAGCTTGTGTCGTCCTCGCTGAGCTCGCCGGGACGGTGGAACTCGTCCGGAGAGCACAGCGCTCGCCCGCCGCTGCTCCTTCGGGATCCCCCGGGCTGGTGCAAGTCGGCGTTCTCGAACACGGCGCTGAGCTGGCTCACCGTGGGCGACGCGGCCTCCGTCCTGGAGCAGAGGCTGTCCAGGGAGTCGTTGCTGCCCCTGTTGGATCGCGGCCCCCTCCATTCGTCCAGGTGCTCGTGTGAGCCTCTCTTGTCCCGGCTGGAGGGGTAGACCGGGGACTGCGACGTCCCCTTCTGTTCGAAAAGCTTCCTGGTCTCTGAGAACTTGGAATGGGTGCCGCTCGCTCGCTCGCTGATGGCGGGCTGGAGCTTGATGATCGAGCCATCCACCCTGTTGACGAAGTTTGTAGGCTTAGTCAACTTCTGGGGCGAGGCTTCCTCCCTCCTTTTAGATTTTGAGGAGGGCGCAGGGCCGTCAGTCTCCATCTGCATGAACATGTTTTTAATCCGGCTGACATGGGTACCATACTGCCTGCCCCGTGGCTGCTTGACACGCTCCGCGCCTTTCTGCTTCGGGTCCCCATCCTGTCTGGGCTGGTCAAAGGCCTTCTTCAAGGCCTGGAATTCAGCCCTATAAGCGTTCCGATGGGGTGAGGCGCTCCGGAGGTTGGAACGCTCCCCCGAAGCCTCCGTTTTCAACATGTTTGTTTTAAAGAAGGAGGAGACTTCAGCATCGCTGGGTTTTCATATCACATTTTCCCATCATCCAACCTCACATTTTGTTGAGGGGGTACATCATATCTACAAGAATTGAAGAAATATATGTTATAAATACCAACAATTTGTATTATATTACACTTTCATTTTCTGTGAAAAAAGAAAATACTTATTTCAGAAATGGTTTAAAGCTGAAATACGTAAATGTAAAATACCTCACCATATACTGACTTTATGATTTCAAGATTTAGAACACATATTCCAGATGCGCATGCCATCCATATAGACTAACGGCCTGATTTACTAAGACCTTGAGCGGGTGCAAAAACTTTTAGCGCACACAAAACTAATAACACAACCAATGATTGGTGCAAAACAAATACCATGGCCAATCATTTGTGATGTTATTGGTTTTGTGTGGGCTAAAAGGTTTTGCACACTCTAAAGGTCTTAGTAAATCAGGCCCTAAGAGTATTAGATTAGAGTACCATGTAGGAGTACCATATAGTAAAATATATTCCAATATTACATTGCAAAAGGAGTATTTTCTTTAAAGAATGTATCATCACTGATTCCATTTACGTGGAATGATAAACTATTATGATAAACTATATGATAAACTATTTTTACGCAAAGCTTGTGGATACATTGGAACGTGAAAGTGTCACGACATTCCGATTATGACGTACTCAGTGTTCCAAAAACATGAACTTGGTCCACATTCTGCAGTCTAGAATCCACACTGATTGATTTTCTCATTTCATTTGAGGCACCACTTGGTCTGATTCTCCTGCGCCTCCCCATTGAATTCTGCATAATCATCTATGTATGAAGTCAAAGCCTCCAAACTGCTCACAAACACAAATGAAAAAGACGTATTTGGGGAAAGACCTATCTCCTAAACAATGACGGACGACAAGAGCAACAAACACGATTCATCTTTAAACAGAGTATCATATTCCCATAGCGCGTAAACATTTTACTGGGAATTTTGATTTCACTTGATTTAGGCTATACCAAGGCGAACATATGAACCTTTTGCGGTTATTGTCAGGCTTTCGAGATTAAAATGATCGTTAAATATTTGTTACAGTATACGATGCCAAAAACAAGCACTGAACAGCGTTTCCCATAGGCTACTGCAAACAGAGGTTCCGAACCACTAGCTATAACTGGAAATGCACTGTAGCGGACGTAATGCTGTTGAAACGTTTACATTTCAGCCTCCAAATTGTCTTAATCTCGGAGATGTTTTATGTTTTTAAAGATACGGCATTACACAACATACCGTCAAAATTAAAAATGTTGGAGATGCATGTCCCCAGCTGTAGTTGCGTAGCGTCGTTCACCAGCAAGTCACATAAATGTCAAATTGCAACATTCTGCAAGCGTAGGCTGCCCTCTGCTCTCGACGTTGAAATGGCGAAATAAGAATGAATTATATGAATTTTCACAATGGTAACGATCAATTCAAATAAATCTAATTGAACTCTGATCGGTAGCCTACATTCAATACAGGGTTAACTTTACATTTTGTAGACAGTAAAAATAGCGACGCATAACACAGCCTACAGTGAGTCAGATACAGTGAACAAACAGCAAATAGACGCAAATCGACTTGCGTAGCCTAGAGCATATTAAATGACAGCCAGCGACATTTCAAACAAACTATAGTTACGTATGCTGCAAAACAAACATTCTGCATTTGCTATTAATCTGGATCTTAAATTACCTGTGTAGGCTACATGCAAATGGAAGCCTATTAAGAAATTATTCGAAAAAGAAGAAGTTAACTATAGCCTACTGTCTATAGCTGTTGCTACAATGAGCAAAACAAAAGCGTCACTTACGTGCTTTGCCTCATTCGAAACAGATGCTATGATCAATGTTTAATATCCCAAATGGGCATATTTTGTAGTAGAGATCAAAAACAGTATAATGTGTACATAGTAAATACACTCCTAGTACACACTTTCATTGAGCCGTGTCCATTTCCTCTACAAGTCGCAGTCTACTATCCCTCCAATTGAAACAATTTGACATACAAGCCCTAGTCTGAGCACCGCTAGACAACGCCATTGCAGGCAATTGTTGACACGGCCACCCGCACAATAGGGGTGTCAGTAAAATGTAACATCCTATGTTTTTCAGTTGAAGAAAAATCTTAATAGATTTAGGTAAAAAATTATCTACTATTATTGTTTCGTTTGAAAAATTACCATTGTTTGCTTTTAAACATAAAAAACCCATATAATTGCAGACATGTGGCAGGTGCAATACCTTCTGCTTACCAATGGTTTGTTCCGTAAATCTGCACGGAGGTGTTCTAACGAACTGCAGTCTGGAATGATAACAGCACACTAACTTAGCTAGACTAAATAATATGTTGCGAAAACAAATGTTATGCTGAGCATAACGCGAGCTGTTTGAAAATATTCTAGACTAGCCTATATTCATTTTTCAGTTTTCCAATACAAAAAACATTAAACTAACAGTGTTTATTATTTTCAAAAGCAGTGCAGCATTGGAGCACATTTTGCAAATAACATACGTCTGTGACTTACAATTGAATGACATTCCATACCTGCACACTAGTAGAAATGGTTACATATACAGTATTATACCATGACAAGAAATGTAGGCACTTCAAGGTTATGATGTAGCCTACTCACGTGCTATTATCCAGGACAGGACAAATCGTTTTTTTATTTATTATAATTTTTTTAAATAAAGTAGCCTGCGTTTTCAGTAGCTATGATTTAAACCGTTTAGAATTGTCTAAAATGCATTTTCTTGTTAGCTCAATTAGTGGCTTTCATCGCACAGTGGTTATTTTATTCAAACACTATGCTTAGACCTGCATGGGCTGAAAATAAAAGTGATACATTTCAAGAAGATATTTAACCAATGTGCAGTTCAGTTCTAGACCAAAGCTTATATGGGTCTGGTATACACCATGTAGCATAATTAAATACATAGCCTAACTTGTTCCATATAGATCTCTTTGAAGATAATGTGAGACCAATAAAATGGGACTGTTCTATGAAAATACTCCAGAAAATGTTGGAAACTTTAGTTAAAACATGGAACGCTGAAGGAGGCATGTGACATAGTGGGGTCTGAAAGAAAGCTTTGTCAAACAAGCCTAATGGGTTTGTTCCTTTTCAGCCAGTGGGGTAAGCGTCTACAATAGCAGCAGCATTGAAACCATATTGTAAAAAAATACACAGCTAAAAAGATTAAAACATATACGATTACCCTGGATAAGCACTATACTGGGGGCACATTTGTGAGTCCCAAAATTAGTTCAGCCTTGGGGTAGGAGCTGGGGATGTAGTTAGAATAATGTAGGCTATTGAAATAAAAATGCAGCTAGCGTATAACTCAAACAGTTTAAGAGGTTAAAAAAATCTGTTTACATTTCATTTCCTTTACAGTGAGTGAAATGGGAAAATGCCATGGATATACATATTTCACAACGAATGCAATATTTCCATACAATGTCTGCAATTTTTCTTTAAGGATTCTGTGAATGTGGATTCCATATATTGTATATTTTACTACTCCCTCACATTACTAGAACCTACAGTCTGATGATGTTGCTAAGCAACCTAAAAATAATCTCACAAAAAAGGCCTGGTAATGTTTCTCCAGAGCAGAAAAGGATGACGGTCTGGTGAATTTCCTCCTACGGGAATACTTAATCTAAAAACAACAAGAATAACAACAACAACTAAATAAATAATTAAATAAATAAATAAATAAATAAATAATATGCAGCTGTTCTCTTTGCAACACACCAAGACATACAATCCTTTTCATGTGAATCGCCTGAAACTATTCAGAATACCTGTAAAAATATATGGCCAAATGCAAGTGATATCAAGGAACAAGACAAAATACACTGCGCCAAAAAAGGGCTTTCCTTCCATCGGAATATGTACTCTCGCTGACGAAAGGAAACACTCCACAGACTTGAGTCATGGTCATCTACTTGGGCTGCATTGTCATGGAGTAGAGTGGACCCTGCATTGCCATCTGTCCATTTCACTGCACCATAGGAGGTTAAAAGGATTTTAAAGGTCTTTATCACACTGACCTCTTTATGGCCCTTTTTGTATATGAGCTGGGGGGAAGGGATCTTTGAAAACATTCTAGAAGCAGAAAAGTACAAACAATACAAATTTTGGATTGCACCAAAGATAAATCAACAATAATTGTTCTATGACGAGTGGCTAATGTAAATTTCTTCACATTGTTTCATTAAAAATGAACCTATACCAGTTTTGATTCATACTTTTAGCCTAACTCTTTGGGGTCATTGCAATTAAGCTTTCATCTTTACCTGTGTGCACTGGATGAAAAATGTGAACTGGAATCAGCTTATTTTGTTTCCGTTGGCTGAATACTTAAATGTTGAATTCCTTGTGTTTTCAATTATATTTTCATGTAGCCTACACGGAAAAATGTCCAGTTAATTAAACTCTAACAGAGTAGCCTACTGTCAAAGCTAAATGTCAAATATTTTTTTCAGTAAATCTTAGACACTTTAGTAGGCTACAGCCACTTGCCACCCATTGGGAAGGTAAACGTTCACAAATTATGCAAAATTGACCCAAATAATCACTGATGTTGCCTGTCAGAATGTTTAATTACAAATGCATTGCTTTTCAGTAACTCCGTGATTTTCTATTCAAGGCATTGCCTTTTATATTTAATTATGCACACATTTTTCATAATGAAAGTTTCAGGCGACTTTATTATAGACATCTTGTTTCAAATATTTAGGCTACTCGCGGGAGGCTATTCACAATATTGACGGGAAAACTATAAGTAACTAAGGTGTCTGCTTGTAGTAAGCTAGCCTGTACAAGCTTGAATTTCATTTTGCAAGAAAAACGGAATGCGGCAAATCTGTAAATTTGGAAACAGATTTACAAAAAACGAATATGCTAAATGAAAGCATTTCGTAGAGAATCCCAGCACAGCCAGACTATAGCCTGTTTCCATGAAAAATAGGCTGATTTGATGTTACCTTCAGAAAAGAACATCCAGATTTATTAATAAAATAATGCGTTGATTTATGCATTGGGGTTTGAATCGGTGATGATTATCATTCAATTAGGCTATGTGTTGACAGGGCGGAATAGGCTAACGCAAATGTAACTCAATCTGAAAAGTTATATTAGCTAGCCTACCTGGTGACATGTTAAGCTATTTTCACCTACGAAGCAAATCTAGCGTAGGGTACAGTAGGCTACTCATTGAAAAGTACTCACAATGTTTGCCAGTGTGGTCAAAGCATTCGATTTCTAGGCCTACAAACTAACCTCTCAGATAATAATTTACCGTAAATAAGCGCAGTGGGCTACCCCATGCACTCGAGTAGGGAGTTAACATGGCAGTGATGGCATCTTATTTTCCAACATCTGTGCCAGATGTTCCAACCAACCAGAGCGCATTCAGCTCCCACAATGCGCTGGGAAACAGGGTGGGAGGAATTTAACAAGGGGATGCATGAAGCTGTCAAACTGCAGTGAACGCCTACGATTAATTAGATATCGCCTTAAATGTAAATATTAACCAAATTAGATAACTGCGCAATGGACTCTTTAGGCCTTCTTGTATGGCTTACTGCTGGTATGTATGCACACGATCTGTGATGTTTTGCTTTTATTAGCTGGCTGCTAGCTAGTAAATGCTAGCTTTCAGCTCTCTAGTTAACGGTCGCTGCCATAAAGCTGGTTATTACGAGACAGTAATGTTAATGGTAAATCGAATTGCTGAAAAAATACACCTTTGCCGTCAAAGTGCACTGCATAATCTATTTTAAATGTACTCATGCTTTAGATGATACCTCTAACGTTAGCTAACTATCTGTAGCTAGCTATGTTCTTGGAGTGTTTATATTAGCTAGCGTTAGTTAGCTAGCTACATTTCCCCCCTTGTAATTAGCTACATTCTGGTAACGGTAATCATACCGCTCTGATAACTAACGTTAGAAGCACGGCAGACAGTTTGAGTTCTGATTTTATGGAGTAACGTTAACAGAAACAGTAACCTAAGCTTAGTCGATGTTACATGACGAAAGATGCTGAACATGATTCTTAAAATGGAAGGTTCCTTAGCTAGACTGAGGTACAGTTCAGTGCCAATGATATTAACGTTGGAAATAATAATGCAGATCACATTGATGGAATGAAGTAGCTAACACATCAATAATTTTTGTTTTCATGTTGAAACGAAAGCTTATTTACTGCGTTCTGGTGTTGCTAAACATGACGGTATGTTTTGGAGAAGCCAAATCCAGCCTTATTTCGACCATAATCAGAGATCATCTGCTGTGAGGAATGGTGAGTGAGGATGTTACCTGGTGGTCTTTAACTCAGTGAAACCACTATTGCCCAGCTCCTTGTTAACACTTTAATAATTACGAGACAGTAATGTTAATGTTAAATCGAACTTCCGCACCCAATTAATTCATCCCTTAATTTACTGATTTGCTTGTTGTGAAATGACACTGTCCAGGTGTGTTTGTCTTGATTTATAAAACATACACAACTCATGAAATGGCTGGCATCAAAAGGCATCTTTCTTTAAAAAGAAAAAGAAAAAAAAGAATATACAGTGGCCTCCACAATTATTGGCACCCCTGGTAAAGATGAGTAAAAAGGGTTATAAAAAATTCACAGTTTGGTGAATTAGCTTAATCTCACACTGAACAAATTGAAAAATCCAACCTTTAATTGAAGTAAATTTATTCTGAGAAAAAAAAATCAAGAAATAATTATTTTGAACAAAACCATGTGTGCCACAATTATTGGCACCCCTGCATTTAATACTTTTTCCAACCTCCCTTTGCCAATAAAACAGCACTGAGTCTTCTCCCGTAACATCTAATAAGGTTGGAGAATACAGAGCAAGGAATCTGAGACTATTCCTCTTTACAGAATCTCTCCAGATCATCCAGAGTCCTAGGTCCTCTCTTGTGCACTCTCCTCTTCCGCTCAGCCCGCAGGTTTTCAATGGGGTTTAGGTGAGGGGACTGAGATGGCCATGGCAGAAGCTTGATTTTGTGTTCAGTTAACCATTTTTGTGTTGATTTGGACGTATGTTTTGGATCATTGTCCTGCTGGAAGATCCAACGACGACCCAGTTTTAGTTTCCTGGCAGAGGCAGCCAGATTCAGATTTAAAATTTCCTGGTATTTCATGGAGTTCATGATGCCATGTACCCTAACAGGGTTCCCAGGGCCTTTGGAGGAAAAACAGCCCCACAACATCACGGAACCTCCACCATACTTAACAGTGGGGATCAGGTTATTTTCGGTATAGCCATCCTTCTTTTTACGCCAAACCCACCTTGAATGTTGGTTGCCGAAAAGCTCAATTTTCATTTCATCTGACCATAGAACAAGGTTCCAGTCAAAGTTCCAGTAGCGTTTAGCAATCTCCAGGCGCTTACGTTTGTGGTGAAATGACAGGACAGGCTTTTTTCTGGCATGCCTTCCAAATAATTTGTTGGCATGGAGGTGATGTCTAATGGTAGTTTTGGAGACTTGATGACCCTAAGATGCTACTTTTCTCTGTAATTCTCCAACAGTGATCCTTGGGGATTTTTTTGCCTCTCTTACCATCCTCCTCACTGTGCGAGGGGGCAAAATAAACTTGGGTCCTCTTTCAGGCAAGTTTGTAACAGTTCCAGTTGCTTTGAACTTTTAAAGTATTGCCCTAACGGTAGATATGGGCATTTTCAGGTGAGTAGCTATTTTTTTATAGCCATTCCCTGACTTATAAAGCTCAACACACTTTTCCCTCATTTGATTTGTGTGTTCTCTTATCTTTCCCATAGAATATGGCCTCTGTGTCACCTCATATTTATACCCGAGTGAAACAGGAAGTCATGGATTACTGCTTGAAAGTTCCTAAACACTCTGATCAACTTTAAAAAGTAAAATATAAATGGAAAAAATGCTTCAGTTACATTTTGTTCATAAGAATTTTGGTTTTGTTGGTTTTGTTAAAAACAATAATTTCTTAATGAGGGATTTTTTTTTCTCAGAATAAATTAACTTCAATTAAAGGTTGGATTTTTCTCATTTTTTTCAGTGTGAGATTAAGCTAATTCACCAATTATTTGAATTTTTTATAACCCTTTTTACTCATCTTTACCAGGGGTGCCAATGATTGTGGAGGGCACTGTATACTGTATATATACATATATATAGGAAGGACAGAGGCATCTTCTGTAATTTACTCTATAATATATAATTTTGTGAACGTTTAAATTGTTTGTCAGGGCCAGACACTGGCTCAAATATCAGACTTGATCCTGTCATTTAGCTTGACTGTTCTAGAGCTAAAAAGACCATTGACTCATTGAGATATGACTCATTCAGAAAAATATTCACTGGCATTTGAAGTGCTGATCAGACTTAGCTGACGTGGAATTACCAATGTCCTCTCTTTAATGCTGGTTATGTAATCTATGTTAAATGAAGCTAAACAAAGCCATGATCACAGATCCCAATGACATTAAGGAAGGCTAAAACCTTTATCTACCAATCCAAGCCGTGATTGAAAAAATAGCTTTTACGGTTATTTACCAAAGTCTGTTGTGATGTTGCAGATAAGAGACCGGCAGGCATTCCCTGAGCTACCTGGTCTGAGCTGCCTGTTGCCACGTCATGGTCACCTGCCTGTTTGTGCACTGACTGGAAAGTTCACTTCAAGGCGAGAGCTTTTTTTGAACAGTGAGGACAAAGGCCACTGACTGCAATGCAGAGGAGGCTTTTGTGAATAGTGAAGCGCATGAGTTTTCTCAGTCAGAGAGCCTGCAAGCTGATTTAAACGGACCTGTGACCGTGAAGCACAAGCTTTGTAGCATTATATATCACATTTGTGAAAAGACTGTATTTGTCACCACAGTGTGTGAACGCATACAATACCTCTTATTCATTTGCTCTGCACGACTGCAGTTAGGTGCAGTAAACTTGGCTGATGAAGGCATGTAACCAGTCTCCTTGATTAGCCCCTGGTGGAGTTTAGCATTAACCTTTAATGGATAATATATTAAAAGGTTTTCATCACCTAGAGACATCCTTGTGTGCTGACAAGCACAGAAGGTATTTTCTTTTTAATTACCCTCATATTATCTTTGGGGTCAATTTGACCCAATTCAGTGTTTGATGTCTTTTAAAAACCAGTTAACCTTATTTTTTAAACTTGACACTATATGACTTTTCCTAATTTGTTGGGATTAAATAGTAAACATGCAATAAACATAATGCTATGTTTTCCTGTACGAACTTTGTATACAAAGGTGTTGTGTTGGACAGCTGTATAAAATGTATGAAAATATACAACGTGATTTTTTGTGGGTGATTCTGGTGGCACTTTCCTGTACACGTTTTAAACTTCCACAAACTTTCACTTACCTCGGACTCTAAAATGAGATGTTTCATCACAGATTTTTAATATTTAGGGATAAAAAGTAAATTGGGACACACAAAATATGAAACGGAAAGTATAATTTTTGTGTCAGTTTAAACTTTTGGGGTCAATTTGAGGGCCACCACCATGCTTCACTGTAGGTGTGATGTATCTTTGCAACATAAGCGTCCTTCTTCCAACGTCAAACCCACCACAGGTGTGTGTGTCTCATAATAATGCAGCTTATGTTGGAAGGGATGTATGGTGAAATGTGGTGGTGGATTTTTTTTGTAATCAGATTGTTTCACATCTACTGGTATTTTTCACATCTAGTGCCTCTTGTATTGAACCCTGTCCATGTGGGGTGTTTTGTAGATGAGCTTTAGAGTCAGCTGAGTACACATTGTGCTGCAGGCTTGCCTCAGTTTAAATTTTTAATTACTTAAGTAACCTAATCGTTTACTCAATCTCTCCTGAAATGTGAATGCGACATCACAGTTTAAGGTTATAGGGTACTTGTACCTTCTGCTTAAGAAATATCTGACGGGTATTTATTTTATGGCGGAGACTAATTGATAGGATCAGTTAAGCTTGGGAAATTTGCTGGACTAAATTCCAGCATGCACACAGCCCTCCAAGAAATGACTGACACCACCTGCTCTGCTCTACAGATACAGGGCTCCAGCTGAGGTGATTTTACTTAGTTCAGTGAAGCACCCGGGGTGGTGGCATTCAAGTCTTCAATGACCCTGTCTTGTTGCTCAAGATCAGCTCCTTCGTTCTAGCAAACGGTCGGGGTGCTTGCAGTCTACCTGTGCCAGCAGCACCAGTTGCACAGAGGTCCAGTGCGTTAACTGTGCATCTCGGTTTAATTCTGTGAATGAGGGTTGTGGCGGCTGGCTGCACCCATTTTAGAGGATGAACACGGTAGTGCGTGTACTTTTGAATTGGCTGAGGACAGAGGACTTTGCAGAGATGGGATAGGCCCACAGTCCTATGATTAAGCATTGCAAGTGGGGCTAGAAAAATAATTAATAAATTTTTTTGAGGTAACAAATTGGCTTTGTCCACCCAGGAGTAGGGTGGGTAGGCTATATATCAGTCAGGATTCCTTGTGTTACAGTTGCATTAGCGCTACCCAATGATTAGGTACTCATAGGCTACTTGTCATCAGTCCAATCAATGCTAGGTCTCCTGTAGTATAGTGTGACCTGTAAATGACTACTGGGTCCTAGGCTAGTGCATCAGAGGAATGCACACACATAGCTGTGGCACTTACTGCGTTTGTGAGGGTGGCACAGTGGCTTTTTAAGAAGCACTGATTCTAAATTGGGTGAAGTGAATTGAAAATAGAGAAATCCTACACAGAGGTAGCATTACCAAGCTCTGAGTATCATAAAGTTTGCTTCAGAAAAGACTGATTGTTTGCATACATGATTTCATAGTACACGCTAGGGCTGGGCGATATATCGTAACGATAATTATCGATTGCAATAACGGCCGCTGCCAGCATGTGGGGTATTGCCTTTCTTTTCATCTTTTTTTCTTTAATTATACCTGATGCGGTAGTAATCTAAACTTCAAAACCCGTGTGAAATTCTTCCGGCAAAAAAACGTCATCACTGTCTACTGCGTGTTGATAAGACGGACAATCACAGAAAGGCATTGCGCTTTTCATGCGATTGACAAAAACACTCACATGATCACGTGAAAGCTGTACGACCTTGCTGCTGGTTGGCTGTCTTATCAACACTCAATAGATATCAGCGGTGATGTTTTTTTCCGGAAGCATTTCACGCGGCATCTGGATGTTTGGATGTTTACTGCCGTATGTTGGGTTTACTTCAAGAAAAATAGACGAAAAGAAAGGCGCCCCACACGGTGGCAACGGCCATTATTGCATTCGATAATTATCGATGTTGTATATCGCCCAGCCCTAGTACACGCCTCACAATGAAACAAACACCTGATAGACAAGAGCACTTATTCAGCAGCAACCCTTATGTGAAAATGTAATTTTGTACTCACAGACAAAGCTTGTGAACATAGTGGACTTAAGTCAAATGTTACCCGCAAGACTCCGGGCCAGAATGTGAAAAGGCATTTGACGTAGCTGAAATTAACATCTGTTTTATAACCTAAGGATGAAGTACGCTATTACCCTGGTCAAAAAGTCACAAACTACATTTCCCATAGATGCTTTCCAAAAGATGCCTGTTCTTGACCATTTTAAGTAAGCTCTGAGTGCATGCCCACGCCGTACAGTAGTCGTGCTCCCTGGATTAGCTGCAGCCCACTGATCCTAACTGAAATGATTTCATTAAAGAGAAAAGAGATAAACAGACATATAGACCATCTGGCCCAGGACTCAGTCAGGAGCTCAAGCCTGCGTGCCTTTGAGCCTTCATTACGCTGTGTTTACAGTCCCAGAGAGGCCTACTCTTCAAATGACTATTTTAAACTGCCTATTTGTATGATGCATTGTGTGCGGCCTTGTTTTAATGCGTCTGTGCTCTAACCTCTCCGAAATGTTGAATACTATGCATTTGTGTTGTGTATGTCATTTGGTATTGTTTCTGATGTAACATTAAGAAGGCAATAACAAGTAACAGTGTGTGAAGCTTCGCAGGGCCCGTCTAGATGTCATGCATTTTGAAAAGGTTGTCTCGAGGCATCAGTACTGGAAACGCGGCAATCCCTCATCACTCACGTTTACGGCAATTAAAATCTGAGTGACTTGGGGGGGGGGGGGGGGGGGGGATAATGGCATGTAGCAATCCTTGCGCTGCATCTTATTATCTAAGTGCTAGCATTTGCAATGGAAAGCTTTCCTGAATAAAGGTTCTGTGAGCGCACATAAAGTGGAGTAAAAACAGAGAGCGCAGTCATAATGGAGCTAGCGCATGAGCAGGGGAGGAATTTCAGCCGCTGGAATGCGGTCACTGAGCCGGGGCTCCCAGTCCTGTGGCGTTCTGCGGCTGTCATCCGCTCAACGTGGAATGCTGCGTATTTCTGATATAATGACCCCTCTGTAAGCAATCCCACACGCCGGGCTGAAGCAGATTTGTTGGTAAGACAATGTTTTTTTTTTTGTGCGCTCCCATGCATTTTGAAAATATCAAACGCAGGGATGCTGGATGGCTCATTCAGTTAAGGCACCATGCTGTGGTGCATGGATGAGCCCACGGTCTCAGATCAAATCTGGACTGTGCCAGACGCGCAATTGGCGATTGCCTTGCCGAGGGTATGGGAGGGTTCAGTTGGTTAGTGGTCCATGCTATCTATGTTAGTGGTTCATGCAATCCATCGCTATCTAGCGACCCCTGTTGGTCGATCGGGAGCCCGTGGACTGCATGTTAAAGCCACATGTGAAAGGTCTTCCTCCGACTCAACTCTACTGGTGATACCACTTGTATCGGAGAGGAACCCTACACTCTCCCGAATCGGCAGTGGGGTTCGTGCATGAACGCGGCTGCGGTTGCAGACAGTTGGCCATGTCAAGTTAGGTTGGGAATTGGACATGTCCAGCCGCACATTGGGTATGAAATTTATTTTAAAAAAGAAAAGAAAAAAAAGAAAATATCAAACACTAGGGGGTTGTAATTTTGATTCTGTTATAAAGAAGGAGCCTAAAATCAGTTTGAAGCATGGGGTGTGTCCCAATATTCTTCACTCCTCACCTCCTTTCCTCCACCCGTCTCCTCCACTCATGTCCTACCCGGAAGTATGCAAAACTGCATACTAAAAAAAATGTACAGTACTTGACATTGTGCTTTGCGTTGAGACATTAATTCTTATGTAACAATTCATATGTAATTAATATGTAATCAGCAACATTAGATTAGGGCACAAAGATTGGTTTCTGGGGCACGGAGGAGAGGGGGTAGTAGTGGAGGAAAGGAGGATGCATTTTTCGAGTATTGGGACCAAGCAGTTCTTAATATCTCTCTCTCTCTCTCCCCCCCGTTCCCTTCGCCAGTGGTCACTATCCTCTCCAGATCTCACGGAGACCGCAACGTCTACCCGTCTGCGGGAGTACTTTTTGTCCATGTGCTTGAAAGGGAATATTTTAAAGGGGAGTTTCCTCCTTACCCAAAGCCAGGTATGTATTATTAATCTTGATTGTTTCAAGTTTTTACTATTTAAAAACAAATGTGGGGTTCTCTTAACGTGTAAAGTCAGCTAAATAATGGCCAGGTTGAGAGTTCATGTTTTATGTTACCCTGCCTACTCTAAAGCCCTCTGCACACAGTGAAGAAGACTCTAGGCCAGGGGTTCCCAAACCGGTCCTGGGGGACCCCTGTGTATGCTGGTTTTCGTTGCAACCACAGTTGCAATCCCAGAATTTTAACAAGCTGTTAATTTTTATTAATTAGGTGCTTTTCATGTTTGGAGGAATTATTCACCCTCTTAAGACTCATTATGTCAGAAATAGCTATGCATGCCATGTAGAACAAACTCCCCATGTTCACGTTGTGCTTATTGTGCTATATTGCAACAACTACATAAAAACAGGTTACAAAATAATGTATTTTCACTCAAATTAAAGAGTGAAATGAATCAATAGGCTCCTAATTAGGTTGTTGAACACATGTGATTAACTCAATTTATTCTTTAAGCTTATTAACACAATGCAGGTTTGGCTCGTTATCATTTGCTTTGTGTTTGAATTCTTCATTATCTACCAAATGGTTAGTTTTAGTGGCCATGTGTCCACACTTTCACCAATTAGCAGCCTATTGATTCAAATCAGTTTTTAAATGGATCTGTTAAATAATTTTCTTATCTTTTTTAAATAATATAGCACAATAAGCACAATGTGAACATGGGGTGTTTATTATACATGGCATCCATAGCTATTTCTGATATAATGTGGCTTAAGAGGGTGAATAATTCCTCCAAACATGACAAGCACCTAATTAAGAAAAATTAGCAGCTTGTTAAAATTCTGGGATTGCAACTGTGGTTGCAACGAAAACCAGCATACACAGGGGTCCCCCAGGACCGGTTTGGGAACCCCTGCTCTAGGCTCAACTCAGCTCAATACAGCTTTTCTCATTTTGTCAGTCAGCATGAGTTTGAACATATGTGTGCATACTAGCAAACTTAATATAAACGTTACGCAGTTTTTCAGATCTAGTTTCATTGACATGTTGCCAGCCTGGCCAGGTGAGATTTTTCCAGACCAACACTGACTGAAACCGGGTGTCAACCAATGGCAAAGCAGCTTTTAATCATTTTAGCCATGCCTATGGATGAGTCGTGTGGGTTGCCAGGTGAATTAAAATGACCCAAGTTTGCTGAATCTCGAAAGTGTGACACACCCAGTCTGGACAACCTTAATTCTAGAGTAATCAACTCAGCACAACTGGTCATTGACTTGAGATGAGTTGAGCCTTGATTTCTTCAGTGTGTAGAAGAACTGTCACAGTGTGGTGTTGTGGTTCGGGGCAGTTGACCGCTCTAACCAGAAGATTGCAGGTTTAAATTATGGTTGTGACACTTGTGGTTGGAAGGTGCCTAACTTGGATTGCTCCAGTAAGTGTCTATAGCTTTTAAAATTGGTAACCTGTAAAATGCAAGCTGTGTAATTCATCCTGGATGAAGGTGTCTGCTAAGCAAATAAAAAAGTGTGATGTCAATGTCAGCCTCCCTACACAAGTTACAGCTTGTATAAATCTCACTGTGTTGTCAGGTAGACATTTTACTAAGATAGGGAGATAATTTGTGAAATGATTCATGCTATCTGCTGTAGAGGCTCAGGCAGTGGCCTATATTATGATTTAAAGATTAGATAAATGGAGAGCTCTGATATTCTTAACGTCGCTGTAATGTCCAATGCAGGCGACTCAAGCAACGATCCCATCACGTTCAACACCAATTTGATGGGCTACCCGGACCGGCCAGGGTGGCTCCGCTACATCCAGCGAACTTTGCATAGCGACGGCGTGCTTTACGGGTCTCCTCCCTCGGAACACGTAGGCAGACCAACGGTCATTGAGGTAGGAGACACTGCCCCTTCCCCACCCCAAACTGCATTCACATCACAGTCATTAATTACTACAGGTCCCAAAAGACCTTGAAAGTGCTTTTGCACAAGGTGCTTGAAGGTGTTCTATTTTCTGTCAGTTTATACTTACAAAATTCATGTTTCTGGAGCTTTACATATCCAGTACAGTGAAAATCCAAACTGGTCCAATTTGCACTGTGTTTTCTGGTTAGAGTGCATGGATGGGATTTTTCATCAAAAAATGTCTGACTGTTATACTGTGCTGCAAGATTTATAATGAGGCCTTTGAAAAGATTTAGGACTGTCCTTGGAGTTTAAAAAAAGAAAAAATGTAGATCTGAAATATGACTGGAATATCACTGATCTTTTTGCTTCAGCAATAAATATTTAAAACGGCACAAATTGTTCTGTGAAAACGAGCTCTTTCCTCCTTACAACCTTTTTGATCATAGTGGTTGTGTTTTATGATGTAACCTATCATTTATCATTTCAGGTCTTTAACAAGCTTTGTGGCTTCAATAGCTTTTTTAAACACATTTAAATATATATTTTTTTTAATTTAAAAGGAAATATGTGCCTTAAGGGCAGTTTACAGTTCAGCAATGTATGATTGCCCGATGGATATTGCTACATTGTCACCGACATTTCATCATCGCTCGACATTGAATACAATGTATAAACACATTGAAGATAAAAGAATACATTGCCGAAGTGGAGTCATTTGCTCTTAACGCTAAAGATAATTGATTTACGGGAGTTGAACATTCTGTAACGTTGTCCTGACAACTGAGCCAGTGACGGGGTCAAAGTTCAATAAAACTTAAGTCTCAGTGATGGGCACAAGTTGCACAACTATGCCCGTGGCAATGACAAATCGTCCGTCGCTCTACTATAAACCAAAAGTCATTGCAACCGACCATCAAATGTGATAATCGTCAAACTGTAAACTTCCCTTTAGAAATTGTCACATTTAGAATTTGGAACTTTCACATTTTGGATTCATAGCCATTGAGCATGATTTTTCCCCTGAAGATGCAATCTGTGAGTTTTGGTAACACTAAACGCTGGGAGTGGGAATCACCAGGGACAATATGATTTTATCCCGGTACTTGATTCACAATACGATACTATTGCGATTCTTTGTTTTGCTATACATTAAGTATTGCGATTCGATACTGCAATATATATCTTTATGTTTTTTTTAAAATTAATTTGTTTCTCATTTGACTGCAGTAAAAAGTTGAAATAATACACCTCAGGAGGAATATATGCCAAAACCCATTACCCACAATAATTTCAGTTAAAACTTTTACTAGTGCAAGTGAACACAATGAACACATCACAGCCTGTCAGCAAATAAAACATTCAAGACCATAGGGTCCCTTCAGCACCTTCATTTAATTTCAATAAATAAATTTAGGGAAAAAAACAATCCACCTGCAGCACCGCAATGTCAGCAGTCCTAGACAAGCAGCAGTTGTAGATGGTCTGCAGTTTCAGACTGCGCATGCGTAACATGCGTAACAACACTTGTTTCGTGTAAATATGTGCCATATTTATTCAATTTAGCAAGTGTCCGTGATGTTGTGCTGTTTTGTTAGGTTAGCACATAGGTGCTCAATTGAATGAAGACAGTTTAGCTATGGTTTTGCTGCATGAGAATAGCTGCAGTTTTGAAGCAAATGGTGTAGATGGCTACTAGCTATCTGGGATAGAAACCTGTGACCATGGTATAAACGGCATAATCCACGATGAGGTGTGCGGTTATATGATTTTAATGCTATCCGCGGAGGATGGTTCGTCGCCTCCGTATCCTGCATTAAAATCATAACATGAAAAAACACTTTGCATTATAAAATCCCTATTTATTTAGACAAAATATCGATACTTGGTGCCGCTGTATCGATACTGTATTGCAGAAGCAAGTATGGCAGTACTATGCTGTATCGAACCCCCCACCTCCACCCCTACTAAACGACATAGATTCCTGCGCCTTGCTCCGCGCCCAGCTGTCTCTCTCTGCTGAAACTCACATGAAGAATGTGCCAGACTTGCCCCAGTTTCTGATTCGCCCGCACTGCACATGGGCCTATACGTTTGCGTCCGATTCAGACGAGCCCCTCGTATAAGCCGTCCTGATCGGGGCTTAAACTTTCACCCTTGTGTTTTCGCAGATTACCGCCTATAACAGACGCACGTTTGAAACGGCCAGGCACAACTTGGTCATAAACATCATGTCGACTGAAGGTAAGGTCTCGGTGAAGGCCGCTGTGAGAAAGCTTCTAAGTTCCTCATACCGTGAGCTGCATGTTACTCTTAAAAGTGCAGAGGATAGTGACTATGCACTGAGTATAGAACAGATGAAAGTGATTTGCAGGGTAATATTTTGCGGAAACATTATGCATTGTTTTTCTTAACGTGGCATGATTCAGGTTAACTTCCTTTTTTGCTCACCAGAATACCACTGCTCTCTTGCCTGCATATAATTTGAAGCGTAAGAAATAATTGAATGAAGGGTCAGTGCCCCCTTCTTTGTAGGGTAGGTAACACTGAGAAAAAAGATTTAGCCCCTTGCCCCTCAATATCACACTTTGAGGTTCTGGGCAATATTTAAACTGTTAGCTTGAGCCCGAGAAACTATTCAGTATGCGGGGATCTCTCCGAACTTCCACAGCGCACCCTGGTGTCACAATGAGGTCAGTTGTAATGAGAACTAAGGTAGCATTGGCTATCAAGCTGCTTTGGTGTTATCACTGACTCCAGATCAGTTTTTGCACATTTCTAGACATTCCCAGTGCTCATTACGGACTGCTGGACTGTCCCTCCCTGTTACAGACTTCCCCTTGCAGTACCAGGCAGAGTTCTTCATCAAAAATATGAATGTGGAGGAGATGCTGGCCAGCGAGGTGTTGGGGGACTTCCTGGGCGCGGTGAAGAACGTGTGGCAGCCGGAGAGGCTGAACGCCATCAACATCACGTCAGCGCTGGACCGGGGTGGTCGCGTCCCCCTGCCCATCAATGACCTGAAAGAGGGGTGAGTGACATTCTACGCTGCCCTCAGAGAGTGGACCGCTGGCATGGTCCAGATTCAATACCAGAGCATGGAGCCCATGCACACACTTGAACAAACAACGGCTGAACAATGTCAACCATCCACCATTAAAAATGTTTGTTTTTTCCCATTTAACAGCAGAACACGGAGTGTGAGCCTTGCTTGTGCAGTACTGTGCCCTTGTGTCTGTGCAGTACTGTGTTCTTGTGCCTGTGCAGTACTGTGCTCTTGTGTCTGTGCAGTACTGTGCCCTTGTGTCTGTGCAGTACTGTGTTTTGTGCCTGTGCAGTACTGTGCCCTTGTGTCTGTGCAGTACTGTGCCCTTGTGTCTGTGCAGTACTGTGCCCTTGTGCCTGTGCAGTACTGTGCCCTTGTGCCTGTGCAGTACTGTGTTCTTGTGCCTGTGCAGTACTGTGCTCTTGTGTCTGTGCAGTACTGTGCTCTTGTGTCTGTGCAGTACTGTGCTCTTGTGTCTGTGCAGTACTGTGCTCTTGTGTCTGTGCAGTACTGTCCCCTTGTGTCTGTGCAGTACTGTGCCCTTGTGTCTGTGCAGTACTGTGCCCTTGTGTCTGTGCAGTACTGTGCTCTTGTGTCTGTGCAGTACTGTGCTCTTGTGTCTGTGCAGTACTGTGCTCTTGTGTCTGTGCAGTACTGTGCTCTTGTGTCTGTGCAGTACTGTGCTCTTGTGCCTGTGCAGTACCGTGCTCTTGTGCCTGTGCAGTACTGTGCTGTTGTTGTAGTGAACAACTGCATTGCAGTAAACTGAGACAGAGCTGAATTACCATTGTCTCCATCTAAACATGAACTCAAGTGTACCCAGACACTACACATCAGCGTGCCCAGTGGGTAGATTGGGATAAAACTAAAAGTAGTCTTTAAGTGAAGCGTTCATTCAGATGTGTAAACTCCGCACCAAGCCAACAGCCCCTGAAAAGCTGTTACGCGAATGCCGTGTTCGGCCAAGCGCGTTTTATTTTCTCCCAGAACCAGCCCAAGCACCTTTTAAAATGATGGCGTACTGTAGCAGCAAGCCAGGCGAACAAGAGCTATCATTCAGAGGACATCCCCATTGTGTGTTAAGTAAACACTTCATGAAATATTCACTCCCCTGGTTTTCTGCTGACAGGCACGGGTGCAAAGGTGGGTTTTTTCGGGGGCCGCGCATGTTCCCGCCCCACTTGGCTCTCTCCGCCCTTCATTCATGCGGCTCGCTCGTCAGGCAGCTGGCCCCCGCTGACATCGCCGCGCTCGTCTTGTTTGCGCCCAGCTGTTCCCATGTTTCCAAATCCCTTGCCATCACCGGGATAAACAGCTTTAGGATAGTTTTGCGGCCTGACGTTACTCGGGCCGCTACATGCCACTGAAACTGCAAGTGTGTCCGGAAAAGCACAAACTTTCTTGGGGGGGGTGTAAGGTTTTGTTTATAGTCCCTGTCTTAGACTAATGCGGTTATATACATTTAAAAATATATATTTATTTATTAATTTGGCTGACCATCTTATCTAGAGTGACATACAAGGCCATCGTGGCACAATTACATGACGTGTACATCAGGAGAGCTGTAGGAGCAAAGGCATGGGTATGGAACACTATGGACCATACCAGTCACGTTCTGGTGGAGTAGTGGGTCAGACAAGCTGACTATTGGGCCCTTCATAGCTTCTCTGACCCCAGCAGCAAGTTTGCAATATTGCAGCAGAATGACGTTCTCTGTCCTGGCATGACTGTTTAGAAAAGTGGAATGGAATGATATTAACCTTCCTTGCAGGGCATTCGGAATAGCAGAATGTGAATATAATAGAATGATATTCTGTCCCTGCAGGTTGTTTACAATAGTGGAATAGAATAGAAGTGTCCCTGCAGAGTGTTTTCAATAAAACAACATGGAACTCAAACCCATGTTATATCATGAATATTGGTGCGGCTGGCGGGTTGCCTTCAAGCCGCTGGAATAGAGGAATAAAATTATTATTTTTTCTCTACAGGGTGTTGGGAATAGAGGAATAAAATTATTATTTTCTGTCTCTACAGGGTGTTTGAAATAGAGGAACAAAATGATATTCTCCATCTCTGCAGAGTGTTTGAAATAGAGGAATAAAATGATATTCTCCATCTCTGCAGGGTGTTTGAAATAGAGGAATAAAATTATATTCTCCATCTCTGCAGGGTGTTTGAAATAGAGGAATAAAATTATATTCTCCATCTCTGTAGGGTGTTTGAAATAGAGGAATACAATGATATTCTCCATCTCTGCAGGGTGTTTGAAATAGAGGAATACAATTATATTCTCCATCTCTGTAGGGTGTTTGAAATAGAGGAATACAATGATATTCTCCATCTCTGCATGGTGTTTGAAATAGAGGAATATAATTATATTCTCCATCTCTGCAGGTTGTTTGAAATAGAGGAATAAAATTATATTCTCCATCTCTGTAGGGTGTTTGAAATAGAGGAATACAATGATATCCTCCATCTCTGCAGGGTGTTTGAAATAGAGGAATAAAATTATATTCTCCATCTCTGCAGGGTGTTTGAAATAGAGGAATAAAATTATATTCTCCATCTCTGTAGGGTGTTTGAAATAGAGGAATACAATGATATTCTCCATCTCTGCAGGGTGTTTGAAATAGAGGAATAAAATTATATTCTCCATCTCTGCAGGGTGTTTGAAATAGATGAATAAAATTATATTCTCCATCTCTGTAGGGTGTTTGAAATAGAGGAATACAATGATATTCTCCATCTCTGCAGGGTGTTTGAAATAGAGGAATAAAATGATATTCTCCATCTCTGCAGGGTGTTTGAAATAGAGGAATAAAATGATATTCTCCATCTCTGCAGGGTGTTTGAAATAGAGGAATAAAATTATATTCTCCATCTCTGTAGGGTGTTTGAAATAGAGGAATAAAATGATATTCTCCATCTCTGCAGGGTGTTTGAAATAGAGGAATAAAATGATATTCTCCATCTCTGTAGGGTGTTTGAAATAGAGGAATAAAATGATATTCTCCATCTCTGCAGGGTGTTTGAAATAGAGGAATAAAATGATATTCTCCATCTCTGCAGGGTGTTTGAAATAGAGGAATAAAATGATATTCTCCATCTCTGCAGGGTGTTTGAAATAGAGGAATAAAATGATATTCTCCATCTCTGCAGGGTGTTTGAAATAGAGGAATACAATGATATTCTCCATCTCTGCAGGGTGTTTGAAATAGAGGGATAAAATTATATTCTCCATCTCTGTAGGGTGTTTGAAATAGAGGAATACAATGATATTCTCCATCTCTGCAGGGTGTTTGAAATAGAGGAATACAATGATATTCTCCATCTCTGCAGGGTGTTTGAAATAGAGGAATAAAATTATATTCTCCATCTCTGCAGGGTGTTTGAAATAGAGGAATAAAATGATATTCTCAATCTCTGCAGGGTGTTTGAAATAGAGGAATACAATTATATTCTCCATCTCTGCAGGGTGTTTGAAATAGAGGAATAAAATGATATTCTCCATCTCTGCAGGGTGTTTGAAATAGAGGAATAAAATTATATTCTCCATCTCTGTAGGGTGTTTGAAATAGAGGAATAAAATGATATTCTCCATCTCTGTAGGGTGTTTGAAATAGAGGAATAAAATGATATTCTCCATCTCTGCAGGGTGTTTGAAATAGAGGAATAAAATGATATTATCCATCTCTGCAGGGGTGTTTGAAATAGAGGAATAAAATGATATTCTCTATCTCTGCGGGGTGTTTGAAATAGAGGAATACAATGATATTCTCCATCTCTGCAGGGTGTTTGAAATAGAGGGATAAAATTATATTCTCCATCTCTGCAGGGTGTTTGAAATAGAGGAATAAAATGATATTCTCCATCTCTGTAGGGTGTTTGAAATAGAGGAATAAAATTATATTCTCCATCTCTGCAGGGTGTTCGAAATAGAGGAATAAAATGATATTCTCCATCTCTGTAGGGTGTTTGAAATAGAGGAATAAAATGATATTCTCCATCTCTGTAGGGTGTTTGAAATAGAGGAATAAAATGATATTCTCCATCTCTGCAGGGTGTTTGAAATAGAGGAATAAAATGATATTCTCCATCTCTGCAGGGTGTTTGAAATAGAGGAATAAAATGATATTCTCCATCTCTGTAGGGTGTTTGAAATAGAGGAATAAAATGATATTCTCCATCTCTGCAGGGTGTTTGAAATAGAGGAATAAAATGATATTCTCCATCTCTGCAGGGTGTTTGAAATAGAGGAATAAAATTATATTCTCCATCTCTGCAGGGTGTATGTGATGGTGGGCGCAGACGTGCAGTTCTCCTCCTGCCTCCGGGAGGTGGAGACGCCTCAGAATCAGCTGCGTTGCAGTCAGGAGATGGAGCCAGTCATCACCTGCGACAAGAAGTTCCGGGCACAGTTCAACATCGACTGGTGCAAGATCTCCCTGGTGAGGCCAGGGGGCGCCAGGGGCTTTTCTCTGACTAAAATGGGCTTCTTGCGCATCATTTCATACCTCAGGGAGGGAGGGATGGTGTAGAATAGATCTGCCCTTTGAGCGCTGATCCTGGATCAGTGACCACCTTTCACTCAAAATGGCTGAGGTCAGAATGAGGGAAGAGCAAACTGATTCTGGAGTAGGGACAGGCGTGTACAAATGGTTAAGTAGAACAGCTCCAGTATCCATTTGTGACAGATTAAACTAAATTGCAGCACACCTTTTTCAGATACACTTTTAATATGATCTATGAAAAAGATTTTGTAACTTGGTAATATGTTTAACAGAATACTGTAAACGTCATCATTAAGGTAATTAAAAAAAGAATATAAACTCTAGTAATATAAGTTATAATGGATGTAGATGGGTGGTGCTGAATATGGAGGTGTTTGGTGCACTTGTAGTTTACCTCTCCCTCACTGTCCCTCAGGTGGACATTAAGCGAGTGTCCCCTATGGCCCCGGAGAGGTATCCCATGGGGCCAGGGGTGCTGCCGGACATTGGCGAGTACAACCCCCCCTCGGAGTCGCTGAAAAGTAGGGACTATTTTGCTGACTTCCTGATCACGCTGGCTGTGCCCTCCGCCGTAGCCCTGGTCCTTTTCATCATCCTTGGTTATTCCATGTGCTGTCGACGTGAAGGGGTGTAAGTGTGCAGCTCCCTTTCTAAAGACAAATCTTCACAAAACACACAGACGCACTACACACACACTCACATGCTGAAACTCACCACACACACACACACTGAATATGCACACATATGTGCTCACGCGCACACACACACACACACACACACCCGCAAACATGTACTAACATAGCCCAAACATCACAAAGGACATGAACTCACCCACAAATGAATGCACACAATGCATCACAATACACGAACATCCCATCATTATGGCCATATAAAAGCTTGGGCTCAATACATGTGTATAGAATTACCTATGTGCACAGAATGCACACTCAATTAACAGGATTACGAAGGGTGAGATTTACCAATGTATCACGAAGATGGGCATCTGGGAGTCTGTGAGTTTTTATAATTTGGGATTTGGAACCCCCTAGTTCCTGGTTATTTTACATAAATGGCCTTACAATAGAAACTGCTGAATAGGTCTAGCCTTTAGGTTGGATGTCAGGGGGAAAAATACCTTTTAAAAAGAAAAGAAAGCAAAGCAGCGTCTCATCACCACACATTGGGTTTTTGGTTCTGTGTTTTTCCATCCATTCGCACATGAATCAGTTTCGCGCAAGATTTTATTTCTAATTTTCTCAGCTTCTCCCAAATGTTCCAGTCACCATCACCATCTTCATCACCATGGTCACCATCGTCGTCGTTTGTGAGCGGTTGTTTCCCCCCCTCCTCCGTGTGGCCTACAGAGACTGGGAAAAGGCCCTCTGTCCCATCAGCCCCGCCCCACATCGACCATCAGCCTGACTTGCTCACCATTAGCTTGTGTGTGGTTGTCTTAACTATTAATATTAGTATTTAATTCATTAATTTTGTTTTGTTTCTAGGGAAAAAAGAAACATGCAAACGCCAGAGTAAGTGTCTTCTTTCCTGTGCCCTTTTTTGTTTTTGGTTTATTGTTTTGTTTTTTCCTTTTCGCTAGGTTAACTTTCGTTCCCAGTTTACCCTTTTGTTTCTCATTTTGCTTTTCCCTGTTGAAGTCTCAGAATCTCCCTCATGGTTGCATCTGTCCATACATTCGGGCCATACATCCACTCATATCTCATTTTTTTTCTTTTTCTTTCACTCCATTGTGTGAGAAGCTGCTTAGACTAGGGAGTTGTACGTTAGGCCGGCGCCCGTGCGCGGGAGAGTAGTCACCAAGGGCAAAACTGGGCCAGGTGCGTTAGCCACGAGGGAGAGAGGACAGGTCTCGTCGCATAGCCCGCCCCACATCTGCGTAAGGACAACGTTAAAAACGTTCTTGCTCCCCCCACGACCGAACTCACAGCGCGGAGCGGACCAGGTCGTTGTTGGTCTCGTGTAAGGAAGAAAAACAATAAAATAAAAAGAAGCTCTTCAGTGTGTTCATCTGTTCGGTAAAAGGCTGGTTAACTGTGTGAACAAAAGAAAATAAATAAACAGAGCTGACGGGTTTGAAAGGGTGCTCAGAATTGGGTTGGTGTGGTCTGTTCTTCCTCCAGCATCCAGCTCGTCCACCACAGTTCCATTCAGAAGTCGACCAAGGAGCTCAGAAGCATGTCTAAGAACCGGGAGATCTCCTGGCCGCTGTCCACGCTGCCCGTCTTCCATCCTGTGAGTGGGGAGGTGGTGCCCCCCATTCACCCGGACAGCTACGAGACCACCAGCATGCCCCTGATGCAGACGCAAACGTGAGTCGTGTGATCCCGTGGCGGTCGGTGTGGCAGGTCACACGGCATCCCCGCCTCCCGACCTCATTCCCCATCTGCCTCTCAGTCTGTCCATCTGATGATCCCCCAATGAAACCAATGAACCCTTCCCCCTTCCACCTCTAGCTGATGTGTGATGTGAGCGGAGAGCTCTGGCACAAAATGGCTGCCATGCTTCAACTAGGAGGGTGCTACACATTGGTGGTACCCCCCTCCACCCCTTTCATTATAGAGTGTTTTTGAAATTCTTGAAAAGGGATGACGTATATAATATGTAGAGACTGCGAAGCCAATAGAAACCTATGGGGACTGCATCCGAACCAGGAAGTTTTCATTTTGCGCTCATCTCACATGCGCAGTTGTGTCCTTGGAGTCACATGTACGAGTATGGCGCAGAAAGTGACGTGGAGACAGCCTTACGAGCATGTAATCGGTTGCAGGTGCAAACATAAGACGTAGGCCAGAATAAATAATAAGAAAAAAAGTAATATCTTTGTCTGTGTGGTAAGAAAACAATATTTGACCACAGAAAAATAATAAGCAATTGTTAAAGATTTTTTGATGCACAGAGTTAACATCAATATATGAGTGCAAGTATTTTTAATTTGCTGTCAAAATGAATGGAGCCCAATGGGGAAACTGGCTTTTTGAGCGCAAATCTGGATATCAGCAGGGGGCGACATTATATCCGTTGCGGAGGTTGAGAGCCGAAAGCTGGCCCCTTGGATAACAGTTGTGACACAAATGGAGTTAATTGTTTCACAGTGCTGTCTGGTTGCGTGATGTGATGTGCCTGGAAAAGCTTATATACAAGACGCTCCAGCTCTGGAAAACAAAAGTTCTATGTGCGAATGTCTAATTTGAAGTTCCACCCCATTTCAAGTTCCGGTGACCAAAGATTGTCTACAATGGAAACATGACGGGGTAACTATGAAAATTGGGGAAAATTTCAAAGTGGTGATAAGTGTGAAAGTGCTGTAACTCAAAAGGGGGGCATTGTGAAAACCAGTAGTTTGAATGAAAATGTAGGGGTTTTTTTTCCTGGGAACACTCATTACTTTCATTAGATTTCACGAAGAGAAGTAGAGCAGGATTAATTCCCTCTTGAAGCATTGAACATTTGCTACTATGTACTGTACTTGGACTTAACATAAATATCAAAGATTAACCCAAATACGGGTTACGGAGCAATATTGTCTTCCCGATGGTGTCAGGGAATTTTGAGTGACTTGGCAGTTCCCTATTGAATATTTAATTTTTTTCCACAGAAATCTGCAAAACCAGATCCAGATTCCACAGCAACAGCCTCCCGGTCAGTACAATCATTTCTTTCACATGTATTTTCAAATGTTTTGACAAATAGGAATGGTAATTGAGTTGAAAAAAGATCCACGTTTTCTCATTGACGACACAGATCGTTTTGAGCCTACGCATTTTTTGCATCCTATAACACGGACGTGTACAGTATGTGTTTAGTTCTGTGTTTTCTCTGCATTACACATATACTGAAACTAATCCACATATTATGGTCAGGTTCAATGGTCTTCTTGAAGTAAGGCGCCCCCTAGTGCACGTGTTTATGTACTGAAATCTATTCAGTGTGTCCCTGTGAACATTCCTTAACTTTCCACCTTGTTCATTTGTTTACTGCTAACAAAGGAGATAATTATTGTATGTCAACATTTCGAAGGCTGGAGGCAAGTATAACATGCTGCTTATGCTCCATATTTATCAGCTCGTTCATTCCACTTTAGGCAACTTGAACTTCTAATTTTGCAGTAAATGGTTTATGCTTATTAATTTGTGATTATTGTGATTGCTGTATTGTGAATGATTTTGGCCCTTTCATTCAATAACACGTAAAAGATTTTACAATAACAGCATGTTGAAATTTATATTGAGTTATATAAATGGAAAAGTATAACCTTTCTCTACCTCAAATGTCTTTACTAAATACAAATGAAAAAGGTACATTTGGAATTTGGGATATGGACTAAGCAAATACCCCCTATAAATGTTAAGAATGTTATTGCTTTATTAAACGGAAGCCACATTTTTCCTGCATGGCACTCTGCAATTCCACGGTTGGAACTGTTTATGCAAAATGTCAGCAGTGTATTCACCTCTCCTTTTCTGCACATTTTAGGTAAATGGTATTCCTGAAGAGCGGAAGGTGGCTGAGGCACTGAATTTGTAATTGAAAACCACACCGTATAACCTTTTGTATAAACGTTTCATCGTCTGTGCCGAGGTGCATGCGCCCACAGTAAATGCATCCAAAGTGCTGTAGTGTCCTTGTGCAGCTTGCCCACGACGCTACACTGTCGTGGAAGTGTGGAGATCCATCAACACTACAGGTTGCATCAAAAAAGTACTGACATATGGACTGACTTTTTTTTATATTTTGTGTAACACATAAACCATATTTGTTAACGGAATATGACGTGGAATAAAATTGCTGTTTATTATTAAATGTCTCGGACAATGCATTTCCTTGAACTTTAACGGCGACTTTGCTAAGCTAAACTAAATAATATTTTTACTGCTGGGCTGCATTATCACAAACCTACCACCCTGCTTCCTTTCTTAGGACACTGAGCCGTCTTGGTAGTTAGTCTCTCCTGTAGAAACGCGTAAGTTCACCTAAGTTCATTGATCGTTACTTCATATCACCTGAATGTCCAGGCATTCTGTTTTTCCTATCCAAAAATGAGGATCGGTGAATCTGTGAATATGAGGTCATTTTTGTCAGAGAAGTACAAAGTCCTACTTCATGACCATTCTATTACTGTGAAACTATGAAACCAATTCCCCTCGGTCATGCATATACAATAGCTGAGGTATATAGCTTTGCTTTAAATATGAAGTGGAGGTAATGTGTGTGAGCTTTCATCTCATAAGCGATGTGAAAGAATGTGTGTGTTGAAGTCAGAGTGGTGGGCAGGCTCTGGCCATTCGAGTGACGAGAGAACAGAAGGGTGCAGCTGTGGTGTTATAAAATAATGCCTTAATGCTTTTATGCGACAGCATCCTATTGCGGTGTTCTTAACACCCCACCCCCACCCTATAACAGCCTTCACACCTCCCTTATACAGAGATCACCCCAAGCTGGAGGCTGTGATATACAGTTGAAGTCGGAAGTTTACATACATTTAACTTAGGACATCTACTTTGTGCTGTTTCTCTCTTCAATTTTCCTATTGAACTCTATGGAAAAATAAGTCAGAAGAAGAAACCCTTCAAGTTATCCATCCATATCTACTGTATTTCTGGCAGCAGAGTGATGATTTAAGGCTTGTTTGATACGTCAGACCCTTGATGACTTAGAGCCATTTAGCTAACCATGTGTTCCATACTGTTCCAGTGTAATTTACAGCTAAATCTAGTCGCACCCCCCAATTCCCATAGAGATCCATTAAAATGCAGACGTTATAGTATCGCTTGTAAGAGTACCAGGAAATAAGATATCAAGTCTTTTGATGTTGTTGGGTCACAGACATCAGGAAGTCATGGCATGCAAAATCAAAGGATATGCGACCAAATATAAGAAATTTCAAGGCACAGTCAACTTATTGTATGTAAACTTCTGACCCACTGGAATTGTGATATAGTGAATTAAAAGTGAAACAATTGTTGGAAAAATTACTTGCGTCATGCACAAAGCAGATGTCCTAACTGGCCAACACTGACTGCTAACATGAAATCTGTGGAGTGGTTAAAAATGAGTTTTAATGACTTCAACCTAAGTGTATGTAAACTCCGACCTCAACTGTAAATGCCATAGTTAGGATATAAGAATAAACACATAATGAAACGGACCAGTTAGAGGTCATTGACTCACCCCCAAAGTCAATTTACTTGGTGTGATACTACCTTCTCCATATATACTTTTTCACTCCCCAAACAGTACCTACATTAAAATATTCCGCCAGCCACAAAGAAGACAAATACGGGAACAAATATTTGTAGAAAGCCAACAAAAGGACTCACGACCACATGTGTTTTAAGGACTTTATCCTTAACAATGTCCTGTACAACCAAATAAAGGCATTTATAAATAAAACTGGTAAAATCTTCACATTTGTAAGACGCCACAAAAGAATTTACATTAAACAGTTCTACCAATGACTCTGACTCTGGGAACAAAGAGAGTTATAAACATTTAGCTGTAGCTTCTTTAAATAATATAGGACCAAAACCAACCAAATATACAAAACAATTCATTACCCCTTTGGTCTCAAAATAAGGTAATGTGAATGTCTATGATATAAATCAATATAGGTAAACATGTACTTCACGTATAAATAAATGTCAATTCAGCTTTAACAGTACATTACAGTCTGTACCGTAAAAACCTTAAAATAATATCCAGGCCCAACTACAAACCAATTGGATCCCCTAAAATTCCACACCCATTAAAACTCCAGATTTTATAGTGCTTAATTAAAAGTCAGACACCTGTTAAGTGTATCTACGCGATTCAAAATTGAATTTTGGAGTCATGTTTTCACTGCGATTCCAGTATTCTTGAGTACTGCAACGCACACTGCTGAATTACGTTCACCTCACCACTGGAACTGGTTACATGTGTAACAATTGTATTTGGAGCACTGGCCCCGATTCCAATTACAAGGAATGACATGGCTTCACCTTTTAAAAACGGGAACCATTTACTTATTTTATAAGATTCAATTTTTCATTCACTGCAACAACCAAAAAATAAGTAAATCTTAACAAGCATTTTAGGCTTATATTCAGACTTAAAATCTTATTTCTATTACTATTTTACTAAATAAGACAAAAAAGGTAAGATCATTTTACTCATTTCAAGATTTGCCAATGGGGTAAGATAATTTCACTTGTCAAGCAAACAGTAACTTAAAACAAGCTAATATTTTCTAATAAAGAGAAAAAAAAGATTTAAGTCCCATCACAAGACTAAAAATGTTGTTAAGACAGACATTTTTTGCAGTGTTTATAAGAAACTGTAAACCTGTGTGCAGTACACTCGCAAAAGAGGCCAAACTGCTTTGTGAGAAGCTGGAATCGGACTTCTTGATCTTGGCGTGCACAAGTGCAGAGTGATTGTGCATTTCAGAGAACCTCTATGAATCTGCATGGCTTCTAAAGCAGCCACGATTCAGTCAGGCCATAAGGCAGAAGGCTGCAGTAGTACAGGGCACTGCAAAAACAGGTGAAACATTCTGGCAACGTCCCAGGTTATCTGACCCTGGAACGTAAATTTAAGCATAACCATTACTTAAATGACATGTGCTGATACATTATTTGTTTTTGAAACAAGGTTTACTGAAATTTGAACCTCATACTTATGTGATTTAAGTAACCGATCTACATGAGTAAAATTTAAGCTGTTCACACATTTAAATTTGTAATATATTTGAGGTATCAAGAGTTCGGCAGTCATGAACAGATTTTTTTTTGGGGGGGGGCGGGGGGTTTATAATCATTTCAGAGTTAAGGACAATGCAGTTACAGTTGAGGCCCAGGCCACTATATATTTTTTTGTTGCAACAAAGGACCACCCCACCTCTGTATTCTAGCAACCGAAAAAGTAGCTACACCAACCGCACGCGCCCGTTACATTTCCATGGCACGTCAATAATTCCAAGTAGTCACAGAAAAATAAAACTCGTATGCACAGTGTTCATTTCTCATATTTACAATATCTTTTCAGAATACTGCGGGTCATTTAAAAGTGATACTTTTTTCACACTTTTTGTAATAAACTGACCTGCCTGCAATAAATAAACGTCAAATTTCAATTTAAACACGGCAGTAGAACTCATTGCCCACTCACTTTAGGAACAGCTTGAAACAGCAAAAGCCATTTGGAAAGGTTAAGCATTTGTTTGTAGCATAATGGCACACTGCCTTCAGAATAATATGGGTATCACACTGCAAGCAGTGTCTTTGGAGATATCTTAGTGCTCAAACGCAAACAAGCACACCAGTGGTTGTTCCCTCCCTCAGATGGACCTGATAACGTCAACATACAAATCAGCGGCCAATTAATTTTGAGCAACTTGAAAGTGCTGGTCCGAAAAAATCATTTAGATTAATCAACGAAGTTAGAAATTTCAATATAGTCCCCAACAGCAGTCCTGGGCATATAAGTCACTAAAACGAGAAAAAAAAAGGAACGATAATAAACCCTGTAGAAAATATGACTAATTTACACAGTTAAATACTGTACATCAACAAGAACTTTGGAGCTTGGCGACTGCACCGCGCTGCTGTTCTGACTCATTATTACACTACCACTTTAAGAATTTGCCACATGGACGGAGGTATCAACGCTCTTCATATAAAAATCCTGTTGAGCGAGAGCTTTTACTGACAGCTGTTAATCTCAAGAAGTAATGGTGTGTTGTGAATATTAGGCTGGGATAGCCAAGCCCCCATGTTCTTCCACTCAATCTCTCAGTTCTGCATGTAAAATGCAGTTTTACATAATGGCCCACGGAATCTCCTCAAAACATAAGTAAAGTAAAAATCTGTACTGTACAGCTTATTGTAAACCAAAGTTAAGAGTGGAGATTCTGTTCTGAATGAGTTTTCTTCAGTGTGTTGCTTCCTGTCAGAGCAGCGGCACTGGGGAGGAGAGCCTGTTTTCCCACCCGTGGCCGTCGAGAGTTTGGACGCCGGGCGTGTCCGGCGACGGGCAATGGCGCGGGTGGCCGCGGCCCTCCCTCCGCGCGCGGCGAAGGGGTCGCGAGACCCTCATTGCCGGCCCTTCTCCAGCATGGAGAGCAGGAGGACGGCGACGAGCAGGCCGGCCACGCCCAGGAGCCTCTTCAGAAGGGCGCCGCTCTCTTTCGGGATGGCCACCTGGGCCAGGTCGTTGGTGATCTGCGAGATCTCGTGCGCCACGCACACGAAGATGAAGGTGCTGATGATGATGTTGAGCATGGGGTTGCCGGGGACGAGCACCAGGATGCCCTTGGTGTCCGCCGCCAGCCAGATGTGATACTGGCAGATGAAGAGCTGGAAGAGACCAGAGAAGACCGCCATTATCAAAAATCATCCCGCTCACAATACCGGATCGCTAATTCCATCACCCCCCCCCATGCGTTTTGCCATGAATGTTCCGTTTCTAATTTCAAGCAGTGCAGCGCTTCCTCCAGTCTGGGAACATTATTATTTGTCTTTAATTAGTAATCATCCAGACCCCCTCCCTCTTGCCCCTCCAATTTGGAATCCCTAACTGTGCCTCTCGTGACACTGCTGTGCCACCCACGCCTACGTGAGAAGCATTGTGGCACCTTCCCGGGCAATGCCACAGCAAATCATGCATTGCCCAGCTACAGTCAGTATTGGCACAGTTCAGATCAAATGTGGATCACAGGACGCCACGCTGCACGATGCAATACTTGGAAGCCCCTAAAAAGCAGTTTAGTGCTTTACTATGGATTCTGTAACACCCTCTAGCAGTCAGTGATTGCATGAATAGGCCTTGCATTAATGCATGTATTTATTTGTTTAAATGTATTTATTTATGAAAATTTTATAAAATGTTTCCATTGTGGGAAATTCTCATTTCCAAAATAATGTCCATGAGATTTCTGGCTTCCATGTAAAATTGTTGTACTCAATGTGAGCAGTGCTGAGAGGAAACGCATTTCCAGTTTTATGAAAAGGTGTGGACTTCACACGGCCCCAGTGGGTCTCACCTCCAATGAGATCTTGCCAAACCAGGCGAAGAAGGAACTATACAAAGAGCGGGCGTAACCAGGAATATTCCTGATTAGAATAAAAGCCAAAATCTGTAACGGTAAAAAAAAAGAAAAGAGGAATAAACAAAAAATACAGAGTTAAAATATGGAGGCAGGGTCAAATAAAATCGCTAAAGTACAGTAGAACAAATAAAGGGTGATAAAAATAAAAACAGCCCATTTACAACCGGCGACTGTAAATCATCACTTGGGTGCTTCTTCACATTTTAAACTAGCGATCTGAATGCTGAAAACACAGAGGAATAAACGGTGAGTGGTGTGCGCACCTGTACGACTGAGATGTACGGATGCAGTTCGTTGCACTCGGTCTTGTTTTTGCAGCTGCTGGCCCATATGGAGTACGTCTGTCGCAGGGAAGGAAATGCGTTATTTACCGAACGAAAGAATGATAAGGCCTCTGTGCCAGGCACATTCCACAGCGCTGTGGAGACGCAGGCTAATAATAAACGCGCCCGTCTCGCTCTGCCTGCACAGAGGATTTATCACAGACAAAACACTGCCTCAACATGCAAATGCTCTGTGAGTATATGTATGTATTGAGCACACGCACACGCGCGCGTACAGGAAATTGTAGCTGCCGCATGCAGGCACTTCCCTGGTCACTGGGGACTTCTCTTACCAGGAACGACACCACGGAGACGAATAGCAAGAAGTTGGATATCCTGGTGGAGAAGAGCGGTTCCCCTTTGCCCTCTGAGAGAACCTGACATTTCTGCAGCACCAAGTAGGCGAAGGCGAAGAGCATCCCGTGTATGACGACCTGAAACGACATGCAAAACATTGGTGTTCTCGGGTGAGCAGCGAGTGGAACGCCATGCTACGAAAGGCACCTGCAGGTGACTTTGCTGGAAAAAAAAAAAAAAACGCTCCTAGAGTAACTAAACTTACAAATCGATCAAGCTTCCACCGAAACCACCATTCATGAACGCTGCCCTGCAGCTCAAAGAGCGTTGATATTGGCCAGACAGAGAAAACGCTGTCAAAAATTCCCTGGAACAGAGTAAACAGATATTAAAATAAATAGCGAGCAACCTACTGGAAGTAGACATGCGCATCATTTGCAGTGTAAAAAATGGTTACTCTGCGTCTTTCTACTGTGAGGTACAAAAGCGAAACACCAGTTGCATTTTTACAAACCCAAACCTGCGCTACGAACTCTACCCCTCCAACCAATTCCATCCCTCTGAATATTAGCCCATTTGTAAATGCTCATTTGATTGCACTGTACTGCATTGATCATGAACTGGGTTGTGTGCGTATGCATGGCCTTGTGCTACATGCTTCTAATACTGCTCACTGTTTTATGACGTGACAATGTGAACAAGCACTAAGATAATTACAGGTAATTGCTACTGCTGTGGCAAAAAATGTTCTTGATGCCAAACTCACCTGTGAATACGCAAATAAACATATGAATGACAGCAAACCGAGCAGTTTTAACAGGACTGCCAGATGCCAGAACCCGCTGCCTGTGAACACAAACCAAACGCTGCCTTTCAATCAAAGTTACGTGCCAAACACTAAGTGGGAGGGTTGAAACAAGCCTTATTCACAGAGTCTTTATAACGGTCAAGAGCAGGCTGTGCAAGTTCCTCCCAAAAGCAAATGTATCAAATTATGTTTTTTTATTTTCCTATCCTGCCGGGTGGATCAGTTATAGGTCCCAAAAAAGGATGAACCGTGGTGTCTTACGTTGTGAACACAGGGCATTTTTACATAAAAAGAAAAAAGAAAAAGTCAAATCAAAATCGATTCAGTGCTGAAATGAGGCAGAATTATGGACACACAAGAGTGCCAACATTGGCCAAGTACAGACAGCTGGGGTGGAGGGCATTACCATTGGCTTTCTTCTGCAGTATCTGAGGCCACATGGCTAAACTTCCGTATATGACGGCGAACCAGAATGACACCAAGGGAACAAAGTAGTAGAACTGGTAGGGCCTATCCATGACCAGGCAGAGCACGACGACCAGAAAGTTCAAGCGGAACAGGACCTGCGGCAAAACACAAGTGGAAGGAATTCCTGACATCGCATTCCAACAGCTGTCCAGCCTGTTCTACCGGACGAGATTATGTACACACACCTATGCTGCAATTCAAGCGCAATAAAAACAACACCCTCTCTAATGTAACCCTCTCAGACTGCCATTACAGACAGCTCCTACCTTTCATCTGTTTAACGTGGTCAATGTCAAATTACTATTTTGCGTTTTAAATGATTATACCTGTAGGTGAATTAGGACATTGCTGAAAAATATGTTATTCGTAATTTTTTGTGATGAGGTAACAAGGAAAAATCACAATTGCCTTTAATTAGCCCTTCGTTTTATTCAAATCATGGAATGTATATCTTCTGCTTAGCAAGGTTTATAATTAACCACTGGAATTTCTATCTATGCGCGACTGACACAACGTGAGCGTCAATCACTCGGCATGTTTTCATTATGCGAGAATGCTGGCATTTTCACAAGACTCTGAGGGTTACTGTGCTCGTGAGATGAAAACCAAGAGCAATTAGTATAGGTTGTTAACTGGTTACACTGACACACAATGACATATGATAATGAGCTGACGTGCTGACAAATAGTAACTACAAGCTAACAAATAGAACAACAGCTGTTCATTCGCTAGTCGTTACCTGGCAAACTCTGTACAGTCCAAAGTCTCCTTTTAACCAGAAGAATGAAAAGTGGCCATAGCCCGTTTGGAAAAGATATGCTGCTACCAGGACTCGAACATGCATGTAGACGGGGATGAACTGAAAAGAGTCAAACATTTACCATACATCCACACTAATGCAAAAATGTCTTAGGTAAGCAATTCATATTCCCATTTTCAAATTTTTTATTTTATTTTTTGCAATGGCCATTTATATTCATAGGCCCGCCCGCAACTGCAAGTGAATTTACTCTTATCCATAACAGCAGACTCTTTGGGAAAACGTGACTTACAGCGCTCGCACCAGAAATGTGGTATATCAGGATAACAAGCTGCATCCAACCCTTCCACTCATCAGTTTGCTCTCTGTTGAGCAACTTTGCCTGAGTAAAGATGAAAAAAACATCAATTACATCTACATTTTGTACATATAAGGATAAAAATGCACTCTGTTCTTTACTGTGTCATGTAATGACCTCCAGCCCAAATTCAGATATGTATATATATATATATATATATATATATATATATCAAACTGACTGCGACTTGGATGTCCCTGGTGGGGAATGGTAAAGTACTGCATTGTATTCTGCCTCAACATTTGTGTTTGCCTTAAATACAGTACGAAATGTACATGAACATTTCATGGAGAACACTTGGGATTTTATTCACCTCCCTGCTGTTTTCAATGTAAAAGATCCCCAGGACAAATATGTATATGAGAGGGATGAAGAAGGTGGAGTGTGTGTAGAACTTCTGCTCCTTCATGAAGACGTTGGCCCGGTCACACAGGTAGAAGTAGGCCATGATTAGGCCCATCTTGCAGACGGCCTGCAGCGGGCTCTTCAGGCCGGCCGATGCAGGCTTCTTCTCCTCCCCGCTCTCCACGTCCGACACCAGCTTGCTTTTGCGGTGCTTGTTGTAGCCCAGGACGTTGAGCGTGGCGAAGCCTGCGACCGAGGCCAGGAACACCAGCGCCGAGAGCTTCTGGAGGACGTTCAGGGGAGGGAGGGGGCTGCAGCACGACCCGTCGATCGACTTGAGGACTTTGTTGCACACGGAGTTCATTAAAACCATGGCTCCCTGCGGCAAAGAAATTAACTTTTATTAGCCACTGTCGGCATAAATCGACTGTTCAGAATAAGAACGCGATAATCATATTTGATGCACATTTTCAAAGGCTTCCCTTTTTGAAAATGATGGCTTGCATTTGATAAAGGCTACTCAAATGTACCAATTTACTGGAACTAATATACCACTACAACCGTATTTGCTGTATGGTCCAGATGAACGGCGTTGGTGCTCACCACACTCCTGGTGCTCTCGGGCAGGTGGAGGCCGTCCACGGATTGGGCGATGGTCTCCATGGCGGCCTCCCGTGACGCGCTCAGGATCTTCACCCTAGCCTTGCTGTTCCTCTTGCTGCTGTTCAGTGTGCCGAGAGCCGCATCGTTGTACAGGTCTATCTGCTGGTTGGTGATCATCTTCCTGTTGTCGCTCAGCATCTCCTCATACACAGGATCTATGGAAAGGGAAAATATTATTTGTTATGATGCGTTACAAAGCTTTGCTAGATCCACCGATGATGGGGTCCTCCACGCTGACAATTTATAAGTATGACTATGCTTTTGAGGGTTCATACATTTGGATGAGACATGAATAGACAACATCAATATGGCCAGTCCCTAATATTACGCAACTGAATTATACATTAACTTGTGCATGGATGATTTGTGAATGAATGTGTTCTCAGTGACCTCAAATCAGTATTGATGTAAAATATAAAATCAAGAAGAGCTGAGAAGAGAAAATTACCTCAAACTGAATTCCATAAAATAACTTCAAAATGCAAAACAGAACATTAAGAAAATGTATTTTTATGTAAGTTCATGGGTCAATAAGTGTCTTTCAATCAAACACTCACTGGGCATGTATTTAAATGGAAACAAGCAACAAGCACAAAAAAGACTGTAATCCAAAAGCCATACAATGGACACTCCCTGCACTGGCTTGCAGTAGTATTTAGAATTGATTTACATTGCAATACCTTCGAACTGTGTTTGCTGCTCTGTGTCTTTTTTTGAAAGAACTTTGAGCACACTGTGCTGTATATTTTTTATATTTATTAAAATATACAGAATGTACCTTGTAATTCAAAGCAGGAAGTAGTCTGTGCTAAATAAATGACTGAACACAGAAGGGCATACTGCTATCTATATCGTGCTATGTCTGTCCCTGACTGAAGACAGTTCCCACTGTTCCACTGATTCACACAAGCACCTTCCTCCTTACAGACAGTTCCGCCACTTTCAAATGATAGGTTCCTTTGGTTTAAGAGGCGTACATATCCATATATTACTATAAACACTGTGTGCCATTCTGAACAGAGGATATAATTAGCAAGCTAACTGACAGTTTGCAGCATAACGTGTGGGGTCCTTTTATTGACATATCTGAGAACTTAACTCTTTCCAATTTAAGGCATTTCTATTTTTATTCCATTGTCATTGCCATGGACTCACAATTACACATTTAAAATAAGCACACACACAGCTATGCCCATGCGATAATAATGGCTGTGAATCAGCCATGTTTGTTTGTTATTGCCACTGTCTTTAACAGTGTGTGGCAAGTACAGTGCAAGCTCAGCCATTTATACTGCCACTACACAGAAAGTGAGACAATTTTCTCCAGGACAAGTGTACTCTCATTTCAAACCAGTTTCACGATGGACAAACCAGTTTCACAATGGACACACCTTTTGTAACAAAACAAGCTTGTCCTCTTTGTCTTGTGGGGAAAAACACTTCAAAATCCTCAGATAATTATTTTTGTCATTTGAGACTTAACCATGCAATTGACTGCTTAAAGGGCAACTAAACGGGCTGTTTCAGAGCGACCACACCTCCGTTTGCGGTTCACAAAATGCCTAAATTGGGTGTGGGAAAGATACCCATGAAGGGTTGGGCTCGAGTTAGCAAGCCACACACTTTTTTAATTTTTTTAATCCCCCCCCCCACGTGTATGCTCATTCACAGCCATAATTAGTTTTTTTTCCAGCCGCATGCTCCGGCTGCTGAACTGGAGTATGGCCGAGATTTAGGAGTGGTAGGGGATGATAGATAAGGATAACCCTGTTTGCGATTAGAAGAGACTTTTCTAGCAACAATTACAGACTGTAGGGTTGCCCATGCCACGTAGGCCTACTAGTTTCCCCACTTTCTATGTAGCCTATCACATAGCTGTCAACCTCTGGTAAGAGCTGCCCTTATTTTCATGCCAGCAAAACTGTATCTCAGAATATTATGCAATTTGCTTCTCACTGCCGTTTTAAAGTTAACACTATTTGCTATTTTTCATGCAACAAAAAATCTAATACTCGACAGCTCACTTTGAAGATTTGGAAACTGAACCAAGCAGGTTTAATGAGATGTTTTTAAAGTACAATTTGTATCATGACTGATGACAATGTTTCAGCATCTAGGATGTGTATGTTAGTGGAAGATACAATGATATTAAAATGACATATGAACATTCTCCTCAACCATGCTATAATGAAGATTTGCACTGTTGGGAGGTCTGGTTGACCAATCAGCATTCACAACTGGAATGATCTTGTTTTATAATACATTCTTAATACATGCCTTGCTCTTATCCGAACAGTTAGCCATACTCAAAGGCCTGCCGCCATGCGATCAATGTCTCACCTTGCAGGACCCAATAGACTTCGCTATCTTCAGCCAGCTTCTCCAGGAATTGTGTGATGGCAGACAAGTTGCTTCTGTACTGATGGAGTGATTCAGAGCTGCCACTGTGCAACTTGATCGACCACTATAAAACAGCAGCATGGTGAGATCAGCTTAATGCCTTCACTGCTAGGTCAGTGTGCCACAGTTACAAAATCAACATCTACTTACAGTGGCAGCGCCCATGATGATTACATCTGGCTTTATCGTGGTGTCCTGCAATAAAATAAGTAATTATTAAGAAAAGCATAGATTCCTAAACTTCTATTAAAACATAAGCAAGCTTAAACAAAGAGTAAGTAGGAGGGGAGCAAACAAACTATTTTCTTTCCAACTATTGTATTTATATTGATGATAACTCTCATGAGAGCATGTGGTTGAGATCTATCTACAGCGTAATAGAACTAACTAAATTATAATGTTCCTGGTGGTTGTGAGTTCTCTGTACTTACCTCTGTCCATGCTATCAAATGCTCCTTCAAAGAGTTATTAACTTCAGCAAACCAAAAGAAATCCTAAAAATAAAGACAAAAAATTTAAAAGAAAGGCAATTGTTGGCAACCTTTATATTGTTGGACAGGCCACACACTCAGTCAGACATCAAACTAAAATGCATTTTATTGGCTCTACTTATTTATTCATTTTTTCTAGGGGAAAATGTTTTTCTTGGAAACTGAGTACTTTATAAAATTTGGTGTACTTAAAACAGCATTTGAATAGGAGCAATTCTGTGCTACCAATTGTCTTCACTACTTTGTGTTATTGCTATATCTGATATGCTTAAAAGTGCATTCCAATGTTTATTTTTTAAAGCCAAGAAAAAATTATAAATAAAAAAAAAACACAAAAAATAAGACGTCCAAATTTCAAGAGTAATTTTTTTGCATAAGTTCACTTAATACGAGTCCAGTATTTTACTTTGTGCTTTATGCAATCAGTATCTGTGCTGGTACATAATGTATTTTAACCTGTTTGAAGAGAGTTCTATACAAGCCCTTCCCAGGTTTCATACCTTACCTGTCGCCATTGTTTTTTTTTCATTATGTGTAATTGACTGTGTATTATGCAAATGAAACTAGACAAGCATAGACATTTCTTGTCTCACCACATTCACTGAAGAACTTCGATCTTCAAATGGAATGTTCTCATGCTGGAAAAGGAACGGAAATTATTATTTTTTTAATAGTTAAAGCAACTATAAGACTGATATAAAGAGCAGACCTATAGACTACTTTGTTCAACATGATAAAAACGCTCTCATATTTTAACTAAACAGGTGGCAGTAATATGTACAGTACCTTGATCCCATCCTCTCTCACATCTGGATTGATTATTCTGATGTATGAATAGAAAAGCTGCCGGATTCTGGAATCTCCAACAAACGCCACTCTTTTCTGACGAAGGCAGCTCTTTGCTTCACTGAAAAGACAACACAACATACACATCAAATCCAAATGATGTGCTTTGCAAATGCAGCAGTTTTTTTTTGTTTTTTTCCCACCAGGGCATGGCATGTGATGCCATTTGACAATCAGCCTGTGACCATATAAGCCGCTCCTATACAGTGAGCACCATAATTCATTGGACAGTGACACATTTTTTGTTATTTTGGTTCTGCACTCTAGAATTTTAAGTTTGAAAGGGTACAATGACAATGGGGTTGAAGTGCAGACTGTCAGCTTTAATTTGAGGGCATTTTCATCCATGTCGGATGTACCGTTTAGAAATTATAGAACCTTTTGTACATAGCCCCCCCCCCCCCCATTTTCAGGCATCAAAAAATATTGGACAGGTTAACATGATGTAATCATTTGTAATATTTGGTCACATATCCTTTGCATGCCATGACTTCCTGATGTCAGAACAACATCAAAAGACTCTTGATATCTTATTTTCTGGTACTCTTACAAGCGATCCTATAACTTCTCTGCATTTGAATGGATCTCTATGGAAATTAGGGGGTGGGACTAGATTTAGCTGTAAATTACGCTGGAACAGTATGGAATACATGCTTGGCGAAATGGCTGTAAGTCATCAAGGGTCTGAGGTATCAAACAAGCCTCAAACCATCACTCTGCTGCCAGATATGCAGTAGATATGGACGGATCACTTTAAGAGTTATATTAATCCTAAAAAACTCTATGGAAAAATAAGTCAGGAGAAGAAACCCTTCAAGTTATCCATCCATAACTACTGTATTTCTGGCAGCAAAATGATGGTTTAAGGCTTGTTTCATATGTCAGACCCTTGATGACCATTTAGCCAACCATGTGTTCCATACTGTTCCAGTGCAATTTACAGCTAAATCTAGTCCCAACCCCCAATTCCCATAGAGATCCATTCAATTGCAGAGGCTATAGTATCGCTTATAGGAGTAACAAAAAATAAAATATCAAGAGTATTTTGATATTGTTGGGTCACAGACATCAGGAAGTCATGGCATGCAAAGGATATGTGACCAAATATTAAAAATGATGACTTTTTTCTACATTATGTTAAACTGTCCAATATTTTTTGATGCCCAAAATGGGGGGGGCTATGTACAAAAGGTTCTATTATTTCTAAATGGTTCATCCGATATGGATGAAAATACCCTCAAATTAAAGCTGACAGTCCGCACTTCAACTTCATTGTCATTGTATCCTTTCAAACTGAAAGCGCAAGAGTACAGAACCAAAATAACAAAAAAGGTGTCACTGTCCAATGAATTATGGTGCTCACTGTACATCTCTTGAGAACATGCCAATATTCTTGTGCTGCATTGATTTTTTAACTCAATTATTAATCTAACAAAGGTAATGGTTTGAAAAGCATGTGTAAAATATAAAGGGGAAATAGTTCATAGAGATTGTTTTATATGATTCTACATGATGTCATTGTACTGGCAATCATCTTTGCCTGTGAATTAATTCTCAGGGGGGGGGGGGGGGGGCCCAAAATGTTCTGTTTTCTCAACAAATATGCCTTTTGTTTTGTTGCAAATGCTGTGCCACTTCTGTCACGTTTTATGGCAGTAATTTATATTCGGTGTTTCAGCACAAATATGCCTCTTTTCTTCCCAAGACACAAGTAAAAATCCATATGTACTTAAAAACCAAGCAAGCTTGAATAGGCCAACAATACCCCAATAAATCTTGTATTTTACTACAAAACTGTTGAAAACAATTGTGATGGACATGACTATTATAGATGGTGATTTTGTTTGAAAAATGTAATATTACAATATTAATCACAGGCACCATCTCATCAACTAGTATACTTACTTGCTTCTATACTTGTGCATCATACAGCCATATGGCTGCCAGACGCTCTCCCCCAAGAATCGACCACTGGAGAGGAGCCACTCACAGGTGTCCCCACCTGTGTGCCACAAAGTTGACCATGTGTATTGTTGACCATAACAAAAACATAGGAACTAAGATGAGGGCCTGAATGACAATAACTACTTTTTCTTCGCACCTAACAAGCACAGAAACAAAACGGATTAATTAGTCAATTTCCCTAATTCCAAAATGAACAATGGGGGTGGGCTAGGCATCTATAGCTTCCTATGTCAAAAGGAGCCAGAAGCTGCTTTGATAATCACTGAGCTACTGTATTCAAACAGTCAGAAGACTGGAGGCCTGCCAAACATAAACAATCATTTAAAACCTGGGATTTTGCCAGTTTGTACATTCTACAATAGCATCAACTGTACATCATGAATGAAGGGTATAGCTAGCTAAGTTCGCCATAGCTAAGATACACGACATTATAACAGCTCAGCCTTTTAAAAATCCAGTCCAGTTAGTTATCACTGTTCAATGGCAACCCATCCGTTTTTCTAAAATTTCCCATATAAATTTTATCCGGTTACCGGATACTTTTTACACGAGGAAAAGAAAACCGAACAAACGAAGTCAATAAAACTGGTTTTGTGACATTAACCTAGCTAGCTAACTGGCTAGAAATAGCAAGACATAAATTACTTCTGCGGGAAAACACACTTTAACGGCCTAACCTCACCAAATGACAAATGCAGTAAAACCACTCAACTGTTAACGTTAGTAAATTAACGTTAGCTAGTAACTGGGTTCAACTCTGGTCCAACTTTTATAGTTCATAACACATCATACGTTAAGTTACCATTGCCAGGAAAAGTTTAGCTCGCCAGCGTTCCTAACACAGTTAACGATAAACTGCAATTCGAGAAAGCAAATAAACATGGATACGAATAAGTCAGAAAATACGTTAAATTAGCCTAAAGTTACTATTATTTTTAAGCACGTTAGACAGCCAGTTTTAAGCAACCAGCAACTGGTTAGACAGCCAGCCAGGTATGTTTAACCTGACTGGCTGTCTAGCTACCTGCTGTCAAACATGTTTTGATTGGAAGCATTAGCTAAGTTCACTTTCACACCATTTGGCCATCCTAGCTAAGGTAACTAACGTTAGCTATAAAGGAAAACATAGCTAGCACATCGTATTGATAAGGACGAGCAAGACAGTTACTGTTAGCCAACAGTGTACTGACAAGTCTGCAATCCGCATGGATCGTCTAACGTTAACGTAGTCAGCTAACTTAGCAACTAACGTTAACGACTTTACCATCTAGCTCATTGTAGCTTAAGTTATAACGTTACAATACATAAACTAAATCAGTGGCGTAGTTAACATAGTTAGCGGTCAGCCTACTAACATTGTAAATATACAGACGTTGTGCATGAAGTCTACGAAAATATGACAACCACCCACACAATAGACAGCTTGACAGCATGCAAACAGAGGGTGTTCGTGGTTAGCCATCAGATCTTTCCACCTGCCAATGCTAGCTAGCAACTAAATGTGACGGAAACATTGCTAATAACGAACTAGATAGCTAGGTAATCTTCATTTATCTCACATCTTTCTAATGATAATAAAACACAATAGCTAGTTTGCTGTCAAAGTTGACCCCTCTGTAGATTCCAGAAGAGACGGTGCAGATGATCACTACTACTAGTTAATAGCGAGATAGCTAGCTACTATCGCTAACATTGTGTTAGCTGGCCAGCTAGCTACTAATGATGGTCACACATCACGTAGCCACAGCAGGTACCTGCTGCACTTACTGCCTAATAACTTACCTCCATAATATCGAGAGACGGAATGGAACACAGTGAGTATAATAACTGCAAGAAGAGACAGTAATTTCGCATTTTTTATACTGAAATACTGATTTATTTCTCGTTTGCCTAGGCTATAGGCCAGGACCGCCATCTTGGCTCCTCCATGACAACAAGCAGACAGACGAGCCGCAGCGGAGGGGCAGAGCGGAGAAAACAGTGGCGCGTCGACGCTTCTCTCTGCCTCTGTTGGGTGCATTGACGGCTCATTGCCTTCCGATGCTGCTCCTAGTGCAGTGGCTGCCTCAACCCCAAAGCAATTACTTGCAGTTTCTAACGTTACACTTTCCTTCTCCATAGTTAAAGAACAGACGGCGCTCTTAAAATCTCTGTTTAGGTTACATAAGTAATAAAATATGTTGCAGCTTGAAAGCCAATAAACCGCACTTTAACATTGAAGGTCAGGAGGCGTTTATTTCACTGTTTCCGCCCTCAGAGCAAGGTTTTGTTTGTGAAAGGTGAACAAACAGGTTTGTTTACTTTGACTCTTCAACCCTCAGGACGTGATCGTGCCTTTTTTCTATTGGTTGTGTTTTCGTCCTAAATCGGGCGGTCAATTTTAACTGTTTATAAATTATAATAATAAAGCATAAATTAGCCTACCACCTAACTAGGGTTGCCAACCGTCCCTTGAAATAAGGGACGATCCCTTATCAGTTCAATAAGCCTTATTGAACTGATAAGGGATCGTCCCTTATTTCAAGGGACGGTTGGCAACCCTACAACTGTGTTACACCGTTTTCGGTGGTTGTTAAACTTTTTCGTGATTGTCATTGTGATTCTGTGAGTGAAATAATCGAGAATCAGTTTGTATTTGATGACTTCGCTAGATAGCAAGCAGCTACAATTAGTCCTGGGCTGTGTCCGAATCAGAGCCGTCCACTTCGTCAAAAAGCTTTTGAGTGGGCGACTTTTTCTCACAAATGGGGGCCTTAAAATACCAGGATGAACCCCTTATTTCCGGGGTTTTGTTGAGGGAATTCAGGAGCACACTCATCTGCAGAACTGTGCACTCACCCGACAATTTCAGTAAAGTAACTCAGAAGTAAAAACGTAAAAGACGTAGAGTGTATATGCATATCTATGGTACAAGAGTGGGTCATATTACGAAATACTCTTTTTTTATTTTTGTTAATTCCCTCCGCTGGGGGCGGAAGGGTATGTTTTGTTTGTTTGTTTGATGTTCTATTGTAATGTGGGACAACGTTTTAATCAGTTATGGTGTAATAAACCTACAGTACCTTTATTTCTCCCCCGACTGGCAAGCTGTTTTTAAATAAAAGATATCCTTTTCAGTTTCTTTTTTTGGACCAAACAGAACACTCTGTACACACATCAGCTATGTATGTCCTTAAAAATCGTCTTCATCGTCCTTCCAGCAACTTGCTGAACTAGGCTCGTTGTTTGTTGCTATGGAATAGCAGATGGTATCTAAGGACAATTTATTAAAATTGTCAAAATGTATCTTCTATTGAGATTTTATTATACTCTAGGCCTACTAAATGATCTCTGATAGCCTACAAAGAAGGACAAATGGATCAAACACCATGCAAGATTACTGCTGTCAGTCCTGTCATATTTAACTAGTTTTCATTTAATTTTGACATGGAAAATATTTAACAATTGTCATATGTTAACTGATTGATATTCTCAATAAAAATTAAAAAAGATATTATGAACTATTCCTCACTAGTTTGGAAAGAGTTTTGCGGGATTTCTTTCGCACACTGCTTGCAATGTGAGGGGACAGGGCACATAGTAGACAGGGGTCTGAGTGGACAGGGGACAGTGGACAGGGAACAGGGCTCTGATTCGGACACAGCCCTGCTCTTTTTGCTTTCAGTAGGCCACCGAAGTGCCCTTTTTAAAAACCTTTAACCAGGGGAGGTCTGTGCCCTAATCGGACCACAGAACTATATAAGAACTAGGCTGTGTCCGAATCAGAGCCCTGTTCCCTGTCCACTGTCCACTCAGACCCCTGTCTACTATGTGCCCTGTCCACTCACACTGCAAGCAGTGTGCGAAAGAAATCCCGCAAAACTATTTCCAAACTAGTGAGGAAGTAGTTCGTAATATTTTTAATTTTTTTTTATTTTTATTGAAAATATCAATCAGTTAACATATGACAATTGTTACAAAGTGTAGACTATGAATGAAGATAGAATTAACAAAAATAAAAAAAGAGTATTTCGTAATATGACTCACTCTTGTACCATAGATATGCATATACGCTCTACGTCTTTTACGTTTTTACTTCCGAGTTACTTACTGAAATTGTCGGGTGAGTGCACAGTTCTGCAGATGAGTGTGCTCCTGAATTCCCTCAACAAAACCCTGGAAATAAGGGGTTCATCCTGGTATTTTAAGGCCCCCATTTGTGAGAAAAAGTCGCTGACTCAAAAGCTTTTTGACGTAGTGGACTCAAATATGCATACTCAAAAGGGTGTAGGGCTCTGATTCGGACACAGCCCTAGAAAGGAAACGTGGTCACGTGGTTCCATTCAACCCTGTTCAATTTGGTTCTTCAGCAATGGCACCACCGCAAGATGGCTGCCATGGCCCGGAAATAGTATTACCGATGAGCTCTGCCATGTATTTCCAATGGAGCGTTGTGAAAGTCAACGGAGTCGCCCCAGCGCAATCTAGGTACCAAAAGTTCACAGTATGGTAATCAATAGAAGCAAGCAATCACATTTCAGATTTTTCCTGGGTCCAAATTTTTTTTAGGCTACACAGAAAAAAAGAGGCATGATTTAAAAAAACTCATTGGTGAGTGTTGAGTAGGCGCACTGAACTCTGATTGGTTAACAACAAACCGATGAAATTTGTAACATGGTCACGTGGTAATCTTAGTTACGTCACAGTACAATCACGTGAGGAGGCCTATTCGCATTTTCGCCTCAAATGAAATCTCATCTCCACTGAACTATGGTGGTTAGCTTGCAAGGAGCATGCAGCATGGTAGCTGACTGTAGCTGGTTAGCTAACAGCTATCTTGTGCATAATAATGAAATGGTTTTCAAATGTGTAATATTTCTAAGGACAGACTTCACATCTCAAGATGCGTTACATTAGTAGTAACCTACCCCAGTGAACATATTGAAAAGTTGATGAAATGCTGTCTCGTGTCGTGAAAAACCGCCCAGATAGCAAGAGGCTAGCGGGTCAGCGGACGAGTTGGGCGGAGTAGCGTTCGCTGGTGCACTGGGCTAGATCGCTAGATAAAACCACACATTAACGATTTAAATATTAATTTACCTCAAAGCGTAGGCCTGGTTGTAAATAACGTTAAGCTAACCACTTATTTTTTCCTGTACCCCAAGTAGTGATGGGCAGTTCGGCTCTTTTTTCTGAGTCGGCTCGTTCCGTACCGTTCGGTTTGAAGAGTCGGATCAGAGTCAGAGTCGCAAGTTTTTGGTACTTCCGGTTAATCCAGTAGGCGACCGTTCGTTTGTTAGATTCTTTCGAGCTACCCGAGCCGCATCTTTTTCTCCCAGCAGCGTGAGCTGAAGCTGTTTGAAGCTGTTTCAGACAGCAGAGTTTGGTAGAAAATGAAGTTGGTAAACCAGTTTTGATATTTTATTCAGACGTACATCACATACATCTCTACCATCAACAAACTCCTCAAACCCATGGACACTATCTCCCTTTCCTTCACTGTCGATAAATGCAATAATTTCCTATCCTTTTTCCAAAACAAAGTCGACACAATCCACAACCAGTTGGCCACCTCCTCCCCCCCTGGACCCGAACTTGATCCCCCGCTACTGACTGGACACTCCTTCTCCTCATTCATCAACATCACCCCATCTGACCTATCCTCTGTGGTTGCAGGCATGAAGTCCTCAACCTGCCCCCTGGACCCGCTCCCAACCACCCTCCTCAAGGCCTGCCTCCCCATTCTCCGCCCACTCATCACTAAGATTGTAAACTCCTCCCTCTCCTCTGGCCACGTCCCCTCTACCCTAAAGCTTGCCACAGTCACCCCCATACTCAAAAAACCTGGTCTTGACCCTGTCTCCCCTAACAACTACCAGCCCATCTCCAACCTGCCTTTCCTGTCTAAAGTTCTGGAACGAGTCGTCGCCAAGCAACTCACTTCCTATCTGGACTCAAATGACCTCTACGAACATTTCCAATCTGGTTTCCGCTCCAAACACAGCACAGAGACTGCCCTCATCAAAGTGACAAATGACCTTCTGCTATCCTCTGACACCAGCTCCCTCAACATCCTCATCCTCCTCGACCTCAGTGCTGCTTTTGACACCATCAACCATTCCACACTCATCACACGTCTCAAATCCACCCTTGGCATCACTGGCACTGCCCTCTCCTGGTTCAGATCCTACCTCTCTGACAGACATCAATTAATTTCTATAAATAACTGTCAATCAACCTCAGCTCCTGTTACCCATGGTGTTCCCCAGGGCTCGGTGCTTGGTCCCCTCCTCTTCATCCTTTACATGCTCCCACTTGGACAGATCCTTCGCCACCATGGCCTTCAGTTCACGCAGACACGCAGCTTTATCTCCCCTCCAAAACCATCACCGCTACCACCCACTCCACCCTCACTACCTGCCTGACTGACATTAATAAATGGATGCAAACAAACTTTCTGAAACTTAACTGCAATAAGTCTGAAGTCCTAATCATAGGTCCAGACTCCCTTATCCACTCCGCACAAAACTTTTCACTCAGTATAGACGGCTCCATTGTCACCCCCTCCACCTAAGTCCGTAACCTCGGAGTCATCCTTGACCCCACCCTCTCCTTCTTGCCCCATGTCAACCAGATCACAAAAACTGCCTTCTTCCACCTCCGTAACATTGCCCGTCTTCGACCCAAACTGTCATACACTGCTGCAGAAACACTCATTCATGCTTTCATCACATCCAGGCTTGACTACTGCAACAGTCTTCTTTACGGCACCACTACCAAAGTCCTCAATAAACTACAGTATGTACAAAACTCCGCCGCCCGCCTGCTCACCAGTACCCCCTCCAGAGACCACATCACACCAGTCCCCCAGGACCTTCATTGGCTCCCAGTCAGACACAGAATCAACTTCAAAATACTTCTCACCACCTATAAAGCCCTTAAAAACCTAGCTGCCCCCTACCTCTCTGACCTCCTTCACCACCATGCTCCCTCCCTTTCACTCAGGTCTGGTGACGCTAACCTCCTCCAAACCCCCAGGACCAAGCGCCGAACCTGGGGTGATAGGGCTTTCTCAGTTTCCGCCCCCTCTCTGTGGAACGCACTTCCAACCCACATCAAAGCTGCCCCCACCCTCTCTTCCTTTAAAACCGCCCTTAAAACCCACCTCTTCAGACTTGCTTTCCCCAGCTAATCCCCCCTCCCCCCCCTTTTTGTTGTTTTTACCTCACACTATCTTAATCTTTTATACATTTTTTGGATTTTAATTATTTTATTTATTTTACTTATGTATTTATTTTTTTTTTTTAATGTAAAGCGTCTTTGAGTACCCAGAAAAGCGCTATATAAGTCCAATGTATTATTATTATTATTATCACCTGATTGATACTCATTTTCTAATAGCCTATGCTCAATGTTTTCTGTTCACTCCCTCTTACTTTTCAAGCTAGTTTGCAATCACATCCAGTTTACATTTATTTAAAGGGTTAGTTCGGAATTTTGGACATAATGTCTCAATTACGACTTACCCATGATGTAGTTGATTGATGGAAACCATTTTCAGATAATTCCATGCTGTCCCTTCTTTTGGACATACACACACTGCTAATGCTAGCGCAACTCGTAGGAAACTAGTAGCATCCACTACCAAACGCACTTAAACACTCCAAGGTGCACCCAAAGCAAATAAAATACGACGACAGTCTATCGGGGTTATTTTCAGTGATTATACCATTATTTTTCAAGTCAAACTATCGTTGAATCCTTTACTTTGTGCTCACCTAAATTCTCAGTGGAAGTACTATTTAATGGGGCGCATCACTACTGCTGCTCAACCTAGGTTATAACTAGTTTCACCGGCTCCCGGCTGTAGTAGAAAGCAGGCAGAGTCAAAAGCCAGAGCTAAGAGCCAGAGTCGTGGGTAAGCACGATTCCCTCGAACTGTCGAGTCGACTCAGACGACTCAGCATAAAGAGTCGTTCAAAAATACCGATTCGTTCGCGAACTGCACATCACTAACCCCAAGTCGCATCACATACATCACAAAGACCGACAGCCAGCTCACTCACCAGAGTCTGTCTGCACCATAGACTGTATAAAAATACTGTTGAACACTGAACAGTAACAGTGCCATTATGTGGGTCTCACGAGTCGTTGTGTTACAATCGCAATAATATTTTGTAGCTCAACTGAAACTGCTACTGCAGGAGAAATACAGCCCCTCTCTTTGTCGGACGTTCACTCTCAGTGTGAGAAGGCGCGAACGTTATTGTTCAGTAAGTATTAACCTATCTGAACCAGATCCTTATAAATATACATAATTAGGCCTCTATAATTTTCCATTTTCTTTTTCATCCCCAGTGAACAACAGTCGTCCATGGATGGCTAAATTGTGTTGGAAACGCGTCTTGGAGGCCTTTTCAACGGCATTTTGTGGCATTTCGCGCACTGGGTCAGATTACACCAAACTGTTTATCTATATGTCACGTTTTCAGTCAAGGATGTTCGGTAAATTAAATAAACCTGTGATGTGCGTTAGGTTACCTGATCCTGAGGTAAAAGGTAACTAGCTAAGCAACCGTTAGCCTACTTTACCCACGGTTTACCAATCATATCAAATGTAAGTAAATTTTACATGAACCTAATCGTTATATTACTATATTATGACTATACCATTAACCTAATCGATATCCAAAGACAACGTTTAATCTGGCCGCATTTTTGTAATTTAAACGTTAAATTTAATGTTATAATCGTTAAATTTGTAATGTTATAATCTATAAAATCTGACTTCAACTTCGCTGCTTTTTGAAGAAATGTTTTTAAACAGGAAGTGTAGGCTACCACCATCTGAAAATGGACTAAATTCTTAGTTAGACACAATCCATAAAGACTATTTTGTCATACTTGAATGAGCTACATGGTATTTTCTCTTATTGTTTCAAAAGGTTAGTTAACCAACATAGGGACTGCCACCTGTACAAGTATAGCTCTGTAATTGAAATGTTAAACAAGCAGGCACTTTAAGGATGCCAACCTGCATTTGCATATAGCAAAACCAACACAAATTATTGATCCTTTGTAGCAGTGCAATGCCTATTAGCAAAGAAACCCACCTCCTGTAACTAGACTGCATTGACTGCTCTGCTAAATGACTGCACCTGCTAAATTACACTACATACAGGTTTAGTACACCTGCTAAATGACTGCAACTGAAGTTTGACAATTATTTGAGAGCCGTAGGGAGATTGTGGAGGGGGTCCTGCAATATACATATTTTATTTAGTGTGATTGCAATATGATCAGTCTGTCCGTCTCTATATTTTTCCCTCCCTCTATCTCCCTCCTCCCTCTATTTCTCCCTCCATCTCCCCTATCTCTTTCTCCCTCCCTCTCCCTGTATTTGTCCCTTCCTCTCCCTCTGTATCTCTGCTTCCTTTTCCCTCTGAATCCTATATTTTTTCTCTCTCCTGTATTTCCTCTATCAATCCCCTCTAGCATATTTACCCTCTGTCTAACTTCTGTTTATCCTGACCTCTATCCTCTCTCAAACCTCTGTCCTCTATATACTCTCTATATGTCACCTATCACTCTGTATGTAGTGTCTCTCTATCCTCTATCCATCAATCAGTGTGTGAGATTAATATTGTAATTGGTTTTATTAGTAGTCTGCAACGTAATTTTAACAGTCAAGAGATTGTTATAAGATAATTTAACAAAATTAACATTTGACAGTATTGGAAAGAAATGACATTTGTTGTGATAGCCACGCAAAAGTCAAATTTAGTCATTCATAGATGCCCCCCCTGTGCAATTCTGTGCCAAGCTTGGGCCCCCCCTTTAAAATTGGTATTTACAAAATAGTATTTTTTTCGTAGTAGACACAACATAGCTCGCTCCAAAATGAATATGTGATGACAAACATGTTGAAGATTAGCGACAAGGCTGTCCATTAATTATGTTACTAACTGTGTCTACAAAACAGCAGCTTGTTCAGGGTACTAAGTGATCTTTTCCATTGACTTCCATTAAAGAAATTCAGCCCGATACAGCCTGTGTGTCTTCTGGACAAAATCTAGTGGGACTAGATTTAGCTGTAAATTATGCTGGGACAGTATGGAATACATGGTTAGTAAAATGGCTGTAAGTCATCAAGGGTCTGAGGTATCAAACGAGCCTCAAACCATCACTCTGCTGCCAGATATGCAGTAGATATGGATGGATCACAAATTTTCCTATTGAACTCTATGGAAAAATAAGTCAGGAGAAGAAACCCTTCAAGTTATCCATCCATATCTACTGTATTTCTGGCAGCAGAGTGATGGTTTAAGGCTTGTTTGATACGTCAGACCCTTGATGACTTAGAGCCATTTAGCCAACCATACTGTTCCAGTGTAATTTACAGCTAAATCTAGTACCACCCCATAATTCCCATAGAGAGTACCAGAAAATAAGATATCAAGAGTCTTTTGATGTTGTTGGGTCACAGACATCAGGAAGTCATGGCATGCAAAGGATATGTGACCAAATATTAAAAATGATTTTAACTAACTTGTGTAACAGTGATCACAGGTGTATTCACTTTTGTCTTTCTAAAGTATTTGTTTTTGATTGTTCATAAGAGGAAACACTACTTGTCAACTTAGAAATAATGCAATTATTGAGAGGTGATACAATTTTGAATCATTTGATATTTAAGTGATATTGCACAGGGGTGTACTCACTTCTGTTGTATACTGTACATCAGTATTTTCACAAAAATAATGCTTTCTTTATTAAAATTCCTAAATAATGCTTTCTGTGTTTTGAATTTTAGCAGCGAAATGGTGTAAATGTTGAGCCATCACTATGATGGTAGACCAACACAATTACAGTCAATTACATTGGTCTGGTCTCGGTCTTGGTCTTGGTCTCGCCCCCCCCCCCCTCAGTCTTGGTCTTGACTCGGTCTCGCCACCTCAAAGTCTTGGTCTTGACTCGGACTTGATACGCTCTGGTCTTGGTCTTGACTCGGTCTCGGTTTAGGTGGTCTCGACTACAACACTATAGGACATTGTATCTTTAGGCCTACATAACGTGGAAAGTTATTGTGGCTGCGTTTACCATTTTATGTTGCACTTGTAGCTATGTCGATGTGTGCAGCACATTCTCATCGCTCAAAAGAAATCAAACACATTAAGGAACTGAAGTTGAGCATCAAAGCCAGGTAACGTTATAGCTACTGCATTTTAAGACCGCATAAATGGGGCAGAAGTGTCCGTCGAACGCGGATTGTTTTTTCGTCGAGGCGAACGCGGGATGGCAAGTAGTAGTGGAGGGAATTCAGAAGATGAGGTTGAGGATGACATGGATGTTGAGGAACGGAGTAGAATAGCTAGCAGGAGAGGACGGGGTAGAGGGAAAGTGAAGAGAGAAGGGCAGGTGAGGAAACCGAGTAATAAAAGTAATAAATGGAGTTTGGAGGAAAGTAGCTATGCTGAAGGCTTGCGATCAGTTCGTAAGAAATTAGTGGGAGAAGAATTTAAAATAAAACTTAAATTTAGGCGGGAAGATGAAAATGAGAATATCCACTTGAGTCCAATTGCCTTGACCAGGGAGTTGAAAAAGAAAGTAGGCGAAATTGAAATGGCTAAAATCCTTTGAGATGGAAGTTTGTTTTTGAAATGCAAAAACGAAGAACAGAAAAATATGGCGTTGCAGATTGAAAATATCGGCAAGAAAATGGTGATTGAGAGAAAAGTATTGGGTGAGGATAGATTTAAATGGGGAGTGATAACAGGCATACCGGTAGAAGAAGATATGGACAAACTTGCAAATATTATCGAAGGAGGAGAAGTGAGGAAAATTAAGAGACTGCTTAGAACAGTGAATGGACGTAAGGAAAATAGTCTATCAGTACTCATGGAGTTTCAGGGTTCTATCTTACCTGAAAGGGTTAAAATAGGTTATATGAGCTAGGGTAAGGGCTTATGTACCACCACCGCTTTGTTGCTACAAATGCCAGAAATACAGGCATATTGCCGCAGTTTGTAGGGGAAAACAAAGATGCACTAAATGTGAAGGGGATCATAAGTATGAAAGAATGTGGGGATAATGTGCAAGCCAAATGCTGCAACTGCGGAGGTGCTCATAGCGTGGCATATAGAGGATGTGAAGTTAGGAAAAGAGCAATGAAAATTCAGCAAATCAAAATGCGAAATAACATAACATATGCAGAGGCAGTAAAGAAAGTGCAAGGAGAAAGCAGAGTAGAAGTATTGGAGATAAATTACAAACCTTATAGATTTGAAGTGCAAGGAGAAAGGAGAGTAGAGGATTCTGAGAGAACAATCGCTAACCGAACTTCTACAGTTGGGATGGAACAGAGTAGCCAAACTAAAGGGTTCAGTACTGAAAAATAGATTTTATTCATTGCCTATGTCCTCAATTGTTCAGACCAAGCTAAAAGCAAAACCGAGAAAATACGAATAATAGTTAAGGGTTCTTCGAGGTGAAGGGTCTTTCTTGGGAGCAAATTCAAAAAGAATTGAGTCCGGCTCAAAATCAGGAAACAAGTTCTAAAGGACCTATGTAGGAATTAATATCGAGATGAAGAGAAAAGAGATTCAAATATGATTTAAAAGATGTATTATAGAGATTGTTTGGCATAATTCTATAAAAAAATTAAAAAAAATAAAAATATATATATATACGCCTAAGTGAAATTTAATTTAATAAATCCCGATCTACACTGCAATCCGGTTGGTGGCGGTAATGCACCATTTCATTGTTTGCCAACCGCCATAAAACATAACAAGAAGAAGAAGAAGGCCGTGGCTGCATTCAAATAGTCAAAAAAATAGCTTTTTCCTTTTCTTGCAACTTTTCCTTGACCCCGCCAGAAAACGTCATGGGGGTCAAGGAAAAGTTGGAAGGAGAAATTTATAAGGAATCTAGCGTCTACTGTGGAATTCAAACCTCCTTCTCTACCTTGCGTCGTGCATTGCATTGCATTTATTTAGCAGACGCTTTTATCCAAAGCGACGTACAGTAAGTGCGTACAGAGACATCATCATCATTACAGAACAGACAAGGCAAAGCACATCCTTTGCATAATGTAGCAGCTATCCCTAGCAATGAACGTTGACTGTAGTTCACAGTAAGCTGTGGGCAAATCAGCAACACCACACTTCATTCCAAATACTATTATAAACTATACAGTTATAAACCATTCCAAATACTATTATAAACTATGCTATTATAAACCATTCCAAATACTATTATAAACTATAATAAACAGACAGGAAAACGCAGGGAACAGGGAACTGATATTCCTAGGTGAGGATATCAGTCAAGGTGGAGTCTGAAGAGGTGTGTCTTCAGGCCTCGACGGAATGCAGGCAGGGTTGGAGTAGAACGTAGGGGAATGGGAAGTTTATTCCACCACTGAGGTGCTAATGTGGAAAAACTCCGCAGTCGGGACAAGCGAGAGCCTTTGACACGGAGGGGGGGGAAGTGCCAGTCGCCCTGCTGTAGAAGAGCGAAGTGGTCGAGCAGGAACATAGTTCTGGATTAAGTCCTGTAGGTAGGCGGGGCCTGTCCTATTGGCTGCAGTGTAGGCCAGGGTCAGAACTTTGAACCTGATCCTGGCTGCAACTGGCAGCCAGTGGAGAGACCTCAGCAGGGGGGTTACGTGGGAAAATTTCGGGAGGTTGAACACAAGCCGGGCAGCTGCATTCTGGATGAGTTGAAGAGGCAGAATGGCGCAGGCCGGTAGGCTTGCGAGCAGGGAGTTGCAGTAGTCCAGGCGTGAGGTGACCATGGTCTGGACAAGAAGCTGGGTGGAGTAGGTGGTCAGGTATGGTCGAATCCTCCTGATGTTGTACAGGAGGAACCTGCAGGACCGTGCCGTCGCCCTGATGTGCTCTTTGAAGTCCAGCCGGTCGTCCAGGACCACCCCCAGGTTCCTTGCAGAGCGGGAGGCAGCCACCACGGTCCCATCAACGGTGATGGAGAGGTCATGTAGTGGGGAGGTCTTGTACGGCATGAAGAGGAGCTCTGTCTTGTCAAGGTTGAGCTTCAGGTGATGGGTAGCCATCCACTCAGAGATGTCAGTCAGACAAGCAGATATCCTCTCCTTAACCTGTGGGGTAGAGGGAGGGAAAGAGAGGAAGAGTTGAGTATCGTCAGCATAGCTATGGTATGAGAAGCCATGTGCATGGATTACTGAGCCAAGAGACTTAGTATACATAGAGAACAGCAGAGGACCCAGTACAGATCCCTGCGGGACTCCTGTAGACAGGGGACGAGGAGCAGAGACGGAACCCTTCCAGGAGACTTGGTAGGATCTATCAGTGAGATACGATACAAACCAAGAGAGGGCAGTTCCAGAAATGCCCATCTCAGCGAGTGTGGAGATCAGGAGTTTGTGGTTGACCGTGTCGAATGCCGCAGACAGGTCAAGGAGAATCAGAACAGAGGAGAGGGAGGAGGCTCTAGCAGTGGCGAGTGCCTCAGTCACAGCCAGGAGAGCAGTTTCGGTGGAATGGCCGGTTCTGAAGCCAGACTGATGCGGGTCAAGCAGGTTGTTCTGGTGGAGAAAAACAGACAGTTGGTTCAGGACAGCACGTTCAATTGTTTTGGACAGGAAGGGCAAGAGGGATACAGGACGGTAGTTCCTGACATCAGCGGGATCTAAGCTAGGTTTTTTAAGGAGTGGGGTTACACGGGCAGTTTTAAGGGCAGCAGGAACATGGCCACAGATTAGGGAGGTGTTAATAACGGAGGACAGATATGGAAGGAGCTCAGCAGATATAGACTGGAGGACTGCTGAAGGTATGGGGTCTAGTGGACAGGTGGTTGCGCGCTGGCACGTCACCAGCTCGAGCACATCGGAGTCCTTCAGAGTCTTGAAGGACGACAGTGTAGCGATGGGTTCAGTATGGGGGATGTGGGGTGTCACCGGATGCGTGAAGGAGTTCCGGATCGCAGCCACCTTCCCCTCAAAGTGGGTCAGGAAGTCATCTGCAGAGAGGGAGGAGGGTGAAGGGGGTGGAGGGGGGGGTGAGCAGGGAGGAGAAGGTGGAAAAGAGTTTACGTGGGTTAGATAGACATGTATCAATTTTCGACTGGAAAAATGAAGTTTTAGCTGATGTAGTTGCAGCTGTGAAGGCTGCCAGCAGAGTGTGGTAGGAGGCCAGGTCATCTGGGGATCTGGATTTCCTCCACTTTCTCTCAGCGGCTCGTAGCATGGTTCTGCTGGATCTGAGAGAATCCGTCAGCCACGGGGAAGGGGGTGATAGTCGGGCTGGTTTGGAGACAAGAGGGCATAGTGAGTTGAGAGACTGAGAGAGGCATGAGTTAAACACAGAGGTGGCGACATCAATGGGCATTTTAGCAAAGGTAGCAGGAGGAGGAAGTGCAGAGAGAGCAGAAGTAGTGAGAGAGGTGTGAGAGAGGGTGCGGAGATTTCTCCTGAACATAACAGCGGGTGGGTTGTTAGCGGATTTGAGGGAGAGTGGGCAGGAGAGAGAAAATGAGATAAAGAAATGGTCCGATACGTGGAGGGGGGTCACCGTGAGTTCAGAAGTGGCGCAACTCCTGGTGAGTACAAGGTCCAGTTGGTTACCACCATTGTGGGTGGCAGGCGATGGGGACTGAGTGAGGGCAAAGGACTGGAGGAGTGAGGTGACACTGGATAGCTGGGCACTGTCTGGTTGGAGGTTGAAGTCTCCCAGTAGGATTACTGGGGTACCATCCTCAGGGAAGGAGCTCAGGAGTGTGTCCAGTTCATCCAGGAAAGCGCCGAGCGGACCTGGGGGGCGATAGAGAACAACAATGTTAAGTGCAGATGGGTGAGTTACAGTGACTGCATGAAACTCAAAGGAGGAGATATTCAGGCAGGGTACAGTGGGAATAGAGAATTTCCAGGATGTGGAAATGAGCAAACCAGTACCCCCGCCTCTGCCTGAGGCCCTGGGGGTGTGGGAGAAGGAGTAGCCAGCAGACAGAGCAGCTGGAGTGGCTGTGTTATCTGGAGTGATCCAGGTCTCAGTGAGAGCCAGGAAGTGGAGGGACTTCACCTTGGCATATGCAGTGATGAAGTCAGCTTTCTGGACGGCTGACCGGCAGTTCCATAGTCCACCCACCACTGAGAGTTCCTTATGAGAGGACAGCGGTGGGTAGACCAGGTTAGCCGGACAGCGTCTGCGGTGGTTGGGCCTCCAGGAGCGAGGCATGGAGCACAGAGGAATGGGGGTTAGACACATGGTAGGGGGTGAGAAGACAGGTTAGGTGGGGGAAGATCATTACAAACTGTTCAAATTACCGATGAGGCTGCCGTCAGCCTCTACTTTAACTTATAGAGTTGGCTAATTTCTCGAATGCACTCAGCTGCTTGCAGGGCTAATTCACTCAGGTGAATCTATTTGCGATTAGCAACACAAAACACTAGCAATTTACTAGACCTAGAAACACAAAGCAAGTAAACAAGTGGTCGGTAATGCTGCAATTTACATTAACTAAACCGTGACTACACTACAAACAGTTCAATCAGCTAACGCACAGCTGAACCAAATGAAAAAAACGATACTTAAGCCTATCCGACGGTAGATTGATAACGCAGGTCTGCTTGCACTCTGAACTAGGAATGCAAAACACGCTATTTATTCACTCAGGTGAATCTATTTGCGATTAGCAACACAAAACACTAGCAATTTACTAGACCTAGAAACACAAAGCAAGTAAACAAGTGGTCGGTAATGCTGCAATTTACATTAACTAAACCGTGACTACACTACAAACAGTTCAATCAGCTAACGCACAGCTGAACCAAATGAAAAAAACGATACTTAAGCCTATCCGACGGTAGATTGATAACGCAGGTCTGCTTGCACTCTGAACTAGGAATGCAAAACACGCTATTTATTCACTCAGGTGAATCTATTTGCGATTAGCAACACAAAACACTAGCAATTTACTAGACCTAGAAACACAAAGCAAGTAAACAAGTGGTCGGTAATGCTGCAATTTACATTAACTAAACCGTGACTACACTACAAACAGTTCAATCAGCTAACGCACAGCTGAACCAAATGAAAAAAACGATACTTAAGCCTATCCGACGGTAGATTGATAACGCAGGTCTGCTTGCACTCTGAACTAGGAATGCAAAACACGCTATTTATTCACTCAGGTGAATCTATTTGCGATTAGCAACACAAAACACTAGCAATTTACTAGACCTAGAAACACAAAGCAAGTAAACAAGTGGTCGGTAATGCTGCAATTTACATTAACTAAACCGTGACTACACTACAAACAGTTCAATCAGCTAACGCACAGCTGAACCAAATGAAAAAAACGATACTTAAGCCTATCCGACGGTAGATTGATAACGCAGGTCTGCTTGCACTCTGAACTAGGAATGCAAAACACGCTATTTATTCACTCAGGTGAATCTATTTGCGATTAGCAACACAAAACACTAGCAATTTACTAGACCTAGAAACACAAAGCAAGTAAACAAGTGGTCGGTAATGCTGCAATTTACATTAACTAAACCGTGACTACACTACAAACAGTTCAATCAGCTAACGCACAGCTGAACCAAATGAAAAAAACGATACTTAAGCCTATCCGACGGTAGATTGATAACGCAGGTCTGCTTGCACTCTCAACATAGTCGTGGTGCGACGTCCAGTCGTATTGACGTGACTGTTCAACATAGCGAACTACAACTTCACGAAAAGGTACGACAAAAGGCGCATCATTGCTGTCTGTAATTCACTTGAACCGTTCGCTTTATTTTGGCAAAATTTAGCCTCTTAATAAATTTGGTGTATTGTCTGATTGTGTCATTGTTTGTTTATTTTCCATTATAAGCCTATACTGACCGATAATACTAGCTATTCACATTTAGATTTCTGGCATTTCTCAGATGTTCGCCTTGTTGTTTGAATTCTGTCATTGTTTCTAGCAGCCTCTGCTGTTTCTGCGTTCGTTTTTCCTTTTGGCGTCGTCGGGACGCTCTATCAGATTTTTCCGCCTCCATTCCGGTATTCGCGTTTTGCCCGACAATTATTCTCTGCACCTGTTTTGCGTTTCCTGTCGGCTATAAATACCGCAGGACTTCCGCATTTCCGCACTTCGATATTGTCTTTGCTATGTTGACAATGAAGTCAGTAAGGTAAAAGATTCGGTCACTGCATTTCTGGTTCGTATGAATAGGAAACGCAGCAAGTCCGGTTAGAGTTAGGAGAAAGATTTATTTTAGTCGTTTTGTTTCCTTTCTTTCCTTATCCTTTGTACTCTCCTGCCAGTTACCTTTTTGTTCAGCTCGTTTTCACCTAGAGCTGTAGGTAACAGGTTCTAGTTTCATTTTCTTTCTCTCGCCCGTTTTTACAGGGCGTTTCTTTTGTTTTGTTTCACTACCTCTTGTTACGCCTAATTATTTAGTGCGTGAAGTTTGTTTTGTTAGTTATTCTCGCTGTTTTTCGAGATCGCCTCAGTTTTTGGAGGTTGCTTTACTTTGCCTTGTGCTAGGGAAGTTTTGCTCCCGATCCTTTGTTATCCCAGTCCTGGTGCGGCTAATTCCGCGTTTTGTGGCATATCTTTCTAAATACGCTTTTAGGCCGCATTTACACTGCAGGTCTTGATGCCCAGTTCCGATTTTTAGCCTATATCCGATTTTTTTGACCGCCTGTTTACATCTACTTTTGAAAGTGACCCATATCCGATACCTGTGTTTACACTTGCTTGAAACAACCCGCATGCGTACAAGAGGGTTTGGTTACCGAAACGAAAAAACGAAAGTAAACAACCAGCCGGCACTTTCTCGCAATGGACACAAACGAGACCGAAATAATAATTCAAGCAATTGCTTTCCGAAGCATCTTTAGAGGTCCGCAAAATATTGGTCAGATTTTAAGGCGGAGAAGAAAGAGGAGAGCCCTTATTGCAGCCTGGGCGTATGCGGCAATGATCGCTGCTACATCGGTTCAGAGGGATGTGTGGATGCGGGAAAGGACTCAAGATTGGTGCGAATCACAATGACGGAATATCCGATCTGTCCGTTTAGATGGCAGTCGCATTGGCAGATAACCGCTTAATATCAGATTTATTTCCACATATGATTGAGGCCTGAAACGGATCTGAGAATATCCGATTCCATGTGCTTTTTTCCTGTTTACACGTTCATAATATATATCCGATCTGTGCCACATGTGAGCAAAAAAACGGAATTGGGTCACTTTTACCAGGTAGTGTAAAGGCAGCCTTAGAAATCCTTATCGGTCGCGTTTGGTTCTCCGAACCTTACACTGCCCATTACAGAATACCGAAGTCAGTATGGAAGAACCAGCGACTTCTAGGAAAACTTACAAAACGCTGCCTAGCCAGGGCGCTATAAAGGTTACCTCTAAGGAGGCTATTTTCAGGCCGCAACTTCAACAAAGTCAGTTGATGGAACAAATACAGAACCAGGGAGACTGCCTGCAAAAGCTAACAGAGAGCCTCCATAGATTTTCTGTGGCAATAATGCTGCCCCAGTTGCACAAGCACAAACTCCTCCCATACCCACGCCACATACTATTAGGGAGCCCAAACTCCAATTACCGCCGCGTTATGGTGGAGAACCGGGGAAATGCCGCCCCTTTCTGACACAATGCCTTATTTCTTTTCAAGCACAACCCTCCCGTTTTACTACTTCAGAATCCCACGTAGCTTTTATTTTATCCCTCCTGTGTGCGATCAAGCTCTCGCTTGGGCTGACCCTTTAATTCGGGCCAACACTCCCTGCATTTGTGATTCTGTTCAACTGATGCAGGAGATGCAGCTCGTCTTTGATCACGAGGTTTCAGGCAAGGAAGCAGCCAGGAGACTGACCAGCTTGCGCCAGGGGACTGACACCGTAGAGGCTTTTTCTATTGCATTTCGAGCATTAGCCGGGGAGACGGGTTGGCCTGATGCTCCGTTGAAATCATTATTTTTAAAAGCATTAGCTGATCCTATTCAAGACGCTTTGGCTATGCTTGAACCGCCTACCAAATTCAGTGACCTGGTTAACGCGGCTATACGCCTGGACAACCATATCAGGGAACGTGAACATGAAGGCAGACAACACCTGGTTCGGCATAGTCCTTCACTATCAGTAGGCACTCCCCCATGTTCCCCACCATTTTCCTCCATTGATCTGGAGGAGCCCATGCAGGTAGATGGGTCATCTCTCCACCAAACTGGGAGAGTGAAACCACGGGGGTATTGGTGCCAATACTGTAGGCGTAAAGGCCATCGTAAGGATCAGTGTCCGAAACTGATGGGAAATGAGAAGTCTCCAGTGAGACTTAATAGAACACTTTCTCGGACCCTCTTACCCGTCCGGCTGTTTTGGGAGGGACGCTCAGTTAGCGTTGACACTTTTATAGATTTCGGGGCGGTGGAATTTTTTATTGATGCTAAATGGGCTAGGAAGTTAAAAATTCTCACACACCGACTTACTACCACTTGTCAGGTTACTCGATAGTCGGCCTTTGGGCTCAGGAATTATTGAGCAGATAACTAGTTCGGTGGAGATGCGCATTTCTCTTCAAGGCCACTCTGAGAGAATAAAATTTTTTCTCATCAACTCACCTTCGTACCTAGTGCTGGGACACTCACGGCTAGGGTTACATGACCACATGTCAGTTGGGGTAGGGATAGGAACCCTATTCGTCAGTGGGGCTCTCAGTGCCAATCGCATTGCCGCTCAGCCACCTTCTCTGCATCGGGCCACGCCCCTAGCCTCCCCGAACTCGGCTCAGACAGTGATTCTGAGGAGGCAGAGTCACTCCACGACTTAGATACCCTCCCTCACTGGGAGTCAAGAAGAGTGTTTGTCCTGGGATCCCTATGCGGAGGGGGGTTCCATGGGGGAGGAAGATTCCTTCATCTCTGATTTTGAGTGGGACAGGTCGTCTGATACCTCTTCCGGTGCCCCAGAGGTAGTAGGAGCACTCGAGTTTGCTCTACCCGTAGGTGTTCCAGTGGAGTACACAAACTTTGCTGAGGTTTTCAGTAAACAACGCGCTACTAGATTGCCACCCCATAGACCATATGACTGCGCCGTTGAGCTGTACCCGGGTACTGTTCCTCCCAGGGGTTCACTATAATTCACTATATCTCTTCCTGAGAGCGCTGCGATGAAGCAGTATATCGAGGAATCTTTGGCTAATGGTTTTATCGCACCGTCCACATCACCAGCTGGTGCGGGTTTTTTCTTTGTCAAGAAAAAGGACGTGGGGCTGAGACCTTGTATAGACTATCGGGGTCTCAAAGACATCACCATAAAAAATAGGTACCCTCTTCCACTCAGGAACTCCGCATTTGAGCGCTTACAGGGGGCGTCGGTCTTTTCCAAACTCGACCTTCGCAACGCCTACAATCTGGTGCGCATGCGTAAGGGCGATGAGTGGAAAACGGCATTTAACACGCACCATGGACACTAAGAGTACCGGGTGATGCCATTTGCATTTGATCTCACTAGCGCCCCCTCTGTCTTCCAGGCGCTAGTGAACGATGTGTTGAGAGAAATGCTGGAGAAATTTGTTTTCGTTAGATTACATTTATTTTTTTCTCCAGATCTCTCATCGCACGTCGTTCACGTTAGGCAGGTTCTTAAGGCGCTGCTTAAGGCCCAACTATTTGTTAAGGCAGAGAAATGCGCCTTTCACACCAACTCTGTCTCCTTTCTAGGATTTATTGTGGCAGACGGCAAAGTGCTAATGGACCCAGAAAAGATTTCGGCGGCTAAGAATTGGCCTACGCCTAATTCCGTGAAGCAGGTACAGCGCTTCTTGGGGTTCGCCTATTTTTATCGGAGGTCATTCGAAATTTTAGCACGGTTGCCGCTCCCATCACCACCCTCACCAAAAAGACATCTTCTGTTCACTTCCAGTGGAATCCTAGGGCTGAGGCAGCATTCACTGAGTCAAAGAGGAGGTTCTGCTCTGAGCCCATCCTTATAACTCCCAATCCCTCCCTCCCCTTTGTGGTAGATGCTTCTGAGCTCGGGGTTGGGGCCATTCTGTCCCAACATTCTCCGCTGGACCGCAAGCTTCACCCATGCGCTTATTTCTCTCGTATCCTTACATCTGCTGAGAGAAATTATGATGTCGGAGATTGAGAGCTGTTGGTGGTCAAATTGGCATTGGAGGAGTGGCGCCATTGGTTAGAGGGAGCAGAGCATCCCTTTACGGTCTGGACGGATCATAAAAATTTGGAGCATATCCAACAGGCTAAAACACGCAACTCACGACAAGCCCATTGGTCCCTTTTTTTCACCAGGTTTAATTTTTTTCTGACCTATCGTCTGGGGTCTAAGAATGTTAAACCTGATGTGTTATCACGCATTTTCGACCGGTTTTTTCCAACAAGGAGTCACGCCCCGAGTCTGTGGTTCCCAGCTCTCAAATTGTGGCCCCAGTTAGGTGGGCTATTGAGATGGCCGTGCAGAAGGCGATACGTTCTGATCCCGGCCCAGGTGGGGTCCCGCCCCATTGCCTGTTTGTACCTTCTCGGTTGTGGTTGCGGTTTCTCCAGTGGGGTCACGCCTCTCAATTGGTGGCTCATCTGGGTGTTCAACGGACAAAAGATTTTATTTCTCGCCGCTTTTGGTGGCCTAAACTCGAGAGCGATGTGCGGGAATTTGTTGCCACGTGTTCTACGTGCGCCCATAACAAGGGTTCACGGCTTTCCCCCTCAGATCTCTTACGTCCACTTCCCATTCCCAGTTGTCCGTGGAGTCACATCGCCCTCGATTTCGTAACTGGTCTGCCACCGTTCCATAGGAACACCGTTATCTTGGTGGTGGTTGATTCTCGAGGGCGGCTCACTTTGTCGCCCTGCCCAAATTGCCGTCCGCACCTGAGACGGCTTAGTTAATGGTAGACCACGTCTTCAGGGTGCACAATCTTCTCCTGGATGTGGTGTCGGATTGCGGTCCGCAATTCACCGCTAAATTCTGGCGCTCCTTTTGTACTCTGTCGGGGGCGTCTGTCAGTCTTTCGTCCGGGATTCATCCCGAAACCAACGGACAGAGGGAGCGCACCATATGGAGTATGGAGAGCACTCTTCGGTGCCTGGCTGCGGCTAATCCCGCGACCTGGAGTCGTCACCTCGCCTGGGCTGAATACGCTCATAACACCTTGCCTAACGCTTCCACTGGTCTCTCTCCTTTTGAGGCTCAGTTGGGTTATTTGCCTCCCTTATTTCCTTAGCTGGAGAGAGATGCGGAGGTTCCCTCCGCCGCTTCCTTCGTTCGCAGGTGTCGAGCGGTTTGGAGGCGTGTGCGTGCCTCTCTATTGCACGCTTCGGCTAAGCAGAAGGTGGTGGCCGACCGGCATTGTCGTCCTGCCCCCTCCTACCGGGTGGGGCAACGAGTGTGGCTTTCCACACAGGACCTTCCCTTGCGAGTTGAATCTCGTAAACTCGTGCCTCTGTTCGTGGGTCCTTTTAAAATAATTTGAAAACTCAACCCGGTTACTGTGCATCTCCAGTTGCCTTCCTCCATGCGCATCCATCCCACCTTCCACGTCCCCCGCCTGAAACCTGTGCTCGTTAGCGCCCTCGCTCCAGCTGATAAACTGCTGCCCCCCCCCGGTTCGTGGATGGAGGTACGGTGTATACCATTTGGCGTATTTTGGCTGAGAGACGTGTGGGCAGAGGTTATCAGTTTTTAGTGGACTGGGAGGGTTATGGGCCTGAGGAGCGTTGCTGGGTCTCCTCCAGGAACATCTTGGATCCTACTCTAATTAGACAGTTTTGTAGAAACAAGGCTGAGGGATCGCCTGGAGCCGTCCCTTAGAAGGGGGGTCCTGTCATGGTTTCTAGCAGCCTCTGCTGTTTCTGCGTTCGGTTTTCCTTTTGGCATCATCGGGACGCTCTATCTGATTTTTTCCGCCTTCATTCCGGTATTCGCGTTTTGCCCGACAATTATTCTCTGCACCTGTTTTGCGTTTCCTGTCGGCTATAAATACCGCAGGATTTCCACATTTCTGCACTTTGATATTGTCTTTGCTATGTTGACAACGAAGTCGGTACGGTAAAAGATTCGGTCACTGCATTTCTGGTTCGTATGAATAGGAAACGCAGCAAGTCCGGTTTAGAGTTAGGAGAAAGATTTATTTTAGTCTTCTTCTTTCCTTTCTCTCCTTATCCTTTGTACTCTCCTGCCAGTTACCTTTTTGTTCAGCTCGTTTTCACCTAGAGCTGTAGGTAACAGGTTCTAGTTTCATTTTCTTGCTCTCGCCCGTTTTTACAGGGCGTTTCTTTTGTTTTGTTTCACTACCTCTTGTTACGCCTAATTATTTAGTGCGTGAGGTTTGTTTTGTTAGTTTCTCAGTTTTTCGAGGTTGCTTTACTTTGCTTTGTGCTAGGGAAGTTTTGCTCCCGATCCTGTGTTATCCCAGCGGCTAATTCCGCGTTTTGTGGCGTATCTTTCTAAATACGCTTTTAGAAATCTTTATCGGTCACGTTTGGTTCTCCGAACCTTACACTCCCCATTACAATTAGGTAATTCTGGAAAACTCCAATGCTTATGAAAACATTGGCGACATTGCATTGTGGGGCACGAATACTACCTTCCTTCTGAAAAGGATAGTCCAGAGTATCCTTTGTGAAAGGACGGATAAAAGGAATTGTGAAGCTCCTTTCCTTCTCAATATAAGAAATTCGATCGGTCCTTAGCATGGCTGCCCGGAAACTATTTCCGGTTCATGTGATCTAAAGGCTCCTTCCTTGCTCAAATTTGACTATTCGAATGCAGCCTCCATCTGTCCGAACCACAGAACTGTTGTTATATAGTTCTGTGGTCCGAACGAATATTTTCGGCGCAAAAAGACAAAATATCCAGGTAAAGCCAGGACGTCTGGTCAGCCGATCTGATAGCCTACTGGATATTGGAAGGTTAGCATAAATAACGTTAGCTATGTCCATTGCAGTTAGGCTTAACCATAAACTCTGGCTGCATTCGAATAGTCAAATTCAAGGACCGAATTTCTTATATTGAGAAGGAAAGGAGCTTCACAATTCCTTTTATCTATCCTTTCACAAAGGATGGTCTGGACTATCCTTTTCAAAAGGAAGGTAGTATTCGCGCCCCACAATGCAATGCCGCCAATGTTTTCATAAGCAGAGTTTTCCGGAACCTACCGAATTCAAACAAGGCGAACATCTGAGAAATGCCAGATATCTAAATGTGAATAGCTAGTATTGTTGGTTAGTATTGGCTTATAATAGAAAGTAAACAAACAATGACACAATCAGACAATACACAAAATGTATTAAGACGCTAAATTGCGCAGAGATAAAACGAACGGTTCAAGTGAAATGCAGATGGCAATGATGCGCCTTTTGTCGTAATTTTTTGTGAAGTTGTAAGCCTAGTTCGCTATGTTGAACAGTCACGTCAATACGACTGGACGTCGCACCATGACGCAAGGTAGAGAAGGAGGTTTGAATTCCACAGTTACGCTAGATTCCTTGTAAATCTCTCCTTCCAACTTTTCCTTGACCCTCCATGGCGTTTTCTGGTGAGGTCAAGGAAAAGTTGCAAGGAAAGGAAAAAGGAGCAATTTTTTTGACTATTTGAATGCAGCCCCACAGTAGACGCTAGATTCCTTGCAAATCTCTCCATCCAACTTTTCCTTGACCCCCATGACGTTTTCTGGCGAGGTCAAGGAAAAGTTGCAAGGAAAGGAAAAAGGAGCTATTTTTTGGACTATTCGAATGCAGCCACGGCCTTCTTCTTCTTCTTCTTGTTATGTTTTATGGCGGTTGGCAAACAATGAAATGGTGCATTACCGCCACCAACCGGATTGCAGTGTAGATCGGGATTTATTAAATTAAATTTCACTTAGGCGTATATATATATATATATATATATATATATATATATATATATATATATATATATATATCATTTCTATGCCACTGACTGCTACTGCGAGCTAACAAAGTTACCTTTCATTTAGCATGACCACAGAACTGTATTCAGTTCTGAGAGCATAATTTAGCAGTCGTCGCTAGCTAACATTATACATGGAGGTTCCTGCTTTCTGGGAGGCTGTGCTAATATGTCTAATGAGCCTGCTTTGTTCAACACAGCTTCGAACAACATAAAGACGAGTAACATTATAGCTAACGCTAACTAAACAGCTTGTTAATAATGTAGTTAGTTAACGACATAGATATTAAACATTTTTCGTAACGTTAACTATTCATGGCTCATTTATATGAATTTGCAGTAACGTTAGGCTGTGGGGCGATTTTAACAAGACAGCCTCTACGTTAGCCTTGGACATCATTCAGGCAACACTTCACGCAATTATTAGCCGGGCAAGGACCGCTGGTTCACGGAAAGCTTGAAAAAGCGGTTGGGATCACAGACGTATTCAATAATTTATCAATGTATTTATTGTTTTGATTTTCACATAACATCGATTGTTCTCACAAAACCGACTACGCGGTGGCTCTGGTCGTGGTTCTAGATTTTCAGCGGCAGCCATCACTCTCTGCAAAAGGGACAAATTGACCACCTTCACGTGACATGTCACGTTAGCCAATCAGAGAATAAACTTTGGGCCGTGGAAAAGGTGCCGTTTTGAGAAGGCAGTTTCCTTTCTAGATCTTATTGTTAGGATCCTGTAATTCTGTCTGTTTAATTCTTTATTTGTTATTATTTTCCTGTTTTCTTTCCCTCGCGATTGTCAGTCCGCGTTCCATGTTTCTGAGATTCCACCCCCTGTCTTTGTCATTGCACTATTCGGGTGATTTTGGGAACATTCGAGTTTCCTCTGTATTTCGTATATCTCGTTTTCTTCCTTCTGGCTTTATTTATATTTGTATATAATACTAATGTACTAATCATACTAACTGTTAGATTAGATTTAATACTAACCTGCTAACAAACTAACATGTATATAATACTAACCAGCTAACCTACTAACATTAGGGTTCTAGAGTTCACTACTAACATTACTAATTACTAATTCATCTTGAGTTTCTATCTGCAGCTGTCATTTCCCTCCTCGTTATCCTATCCCTGTATCCATCTGTGATTTCGCATTCTCTGCACGTGTCCACTTTCGTGTTCCTCCCCTCTGAGTTGTGCACTTGTTTACCTGCTAACTCCAGGCCGTTTGTTATCATTGTGTCTATGTGTATTCCAGTCCGTGTCTTACATTTCCCCTGTCATTGTTTTATTGGTCCCTGTTAACCCTCACTGTTCTCACCTGTGAGCAATCTCCCCTCCCTGCTTCTACACACCTGATTCCCATTATGTCTGTCTCCCTCTGTGTGTATATATTCCTTGTCATTTCAGTGTTTCTTCGCGAGTTCCTCATATGATATTTTGCTTCTGTGTTACCTTCTGTTTTTCAGAGTTTCTGCCCGAGCTGTTTTGTTTATTCTGTAGTTTCTGTTTCCTAGTTTTTGTTTCCCTAGTTTTTTGCCTGTTGTTATTTTGTTTTGTTTTCAGTCTGTTTTTGTTTTCTTTGTGTTCCTCCTACGCCTCCCCGGTTTTTAACTCCTGCCTGTGTTCTCGCAACCCTGTCTTTGGATCCTGGTTTTGTGCTTTTGCTGTGCCTTACTGGTTTTGACCCCTGCCTGTTCCTTGACCACTCTTTTGGATTGTGTTTTGTTACGTTGCCTGTCTACCCGGTTTTTCGACCCTGCCCGTTTTACCACGGATTGCTGCCTTGCCCTGATTAAACTTCGGTTTTTCCATACTCCTGCCTGCGTTTGGGTCCTTCCCCCACAAGCACCTAACACTTATATAGTTCTGTGGTTTTTAACCATCTCTGGTGTGGCCCCGCTCGTCTGGCTTCCAAATATAACATGATCTACCCTTTTAAACTAGCCTAGTTGGCCTACTTTACTATGAAAAGACAGAGGCTGCGTCCCAATCAAGTTGGTAAACTTCACTTGCAAACTTCACTTAGGAGGATGTGACGCACATACCAGTAAAACAGGAGTATACACTTGCATTTAGCAAGTGGGAGGGAGCGAGGGCGGAGCGGGTTATTAGGTGTGGTTGAAAAACCACACCTATTGTTATTCCTCAGACTTACCGTTATTATTATTCCGCCGATTTTTCAAAACCTATCTCCTTCTACACCGTTCACACCATCGACACCATTCATACCTCATATTATACCTTTATACTGCCTCCAGGTTGCTATTACTTTTTACCTTTATACCATATACACTTTTTGAGATATTTGACATTTTATCGCCAAAAGATTAATGGGGGTCAATGGGCACGTGCAGTAGGCTAGCTCACAGTGAGAATGCTCAGTGTGAGCACTGAGCTGATTTTTGAATCACTTAACATTCTGCTCTACGTGAGCGCTGAGCAACTGTCAACAACCTTGGAAAAATGCCGACGAGAAATTCCATAGCTAACGACATAGCCTACTTCTGTCTGCAACTGAAATGATCCTACTCACTTTAGCTTTCAAAAATAATAATCATTGGACTATAACTACAATGCTGCATCAAGCGCAATGCGCTCTTTCGCCATGAACACGCAGGCTATTAGCCCTATCTACGGTGCTAGCCTAGTCGTCAATGTCCCAATTATAGTAGCCTATTCATATTACAAAAAGGTTTGTTCCGATATAGGCTATTATTAAAAAGTTGAAACTGTTAGAAATAAACATTCAGTGCATTTTCCTTTGCGTAGGCTATGCCTACCCAATGTAGCTACTTTCGGTATAACGTTAACATTTTTTTCTACAAATCTCTGATAAACAGATTAAGGAACCAAATATCCTACCTACAAAATAGGCTACAATTGCATTGTTAATAAAAAATATTTTTAGCGCTGTTGAAATTTTTGCCTATGTTTTAGCTAAATGCTCATCTAGCCTACTAATCACTCCATTCAACATTATTCAACAAATTCTGATTTATGTCTTAATAACGTTAGCACAGACAACTTCCTAACAAAACATGACAAAAGCATAAGCCAGCTAGGCTACTGTGGTTAAGCTACCAGGAAAAACAAACCTTTCACTCTGCATGAAAATGCCAAGGTGACAGGTGCCAGTAGACTACATTAGCAAAATGCAATCGATTATGACATAGCTACAGCAAATAAACTATCCGCTACACATGATTGGGTTATAATCTCAAGTTTATGCGAGTCAACAATGTTAACCTAAGTTACTATTAGCCAAACGATAGCCTATGTTTAATTATTGCTTTAGATAGCTGCATGCTAGGTAGGCTGAATAGAACGCTGAATTCAGCACAGGACATGTGGTTTGGACTTCACAAAATGGTGAGATCTGTAATCGGAATCAGAGTTTGTTTAATAAAGTGGAGAAATCAGTAGATGAGCATTTGATTAAAACCTAGGCAAAAATTGTATGAACCCATATTTTTCTACAAACACTACTACGACTGTGTCCGAATAGTCCGAATCAGCACACACTACTATTTGAGTATGCCAGTTGAGTATACTTTTTTTGAAAAGCTGTTAAATTAGACTAGCCTTACCTGCGTGGCCGAATTGAGCGTTCTCAATATCCCCAGATGATATAGGCAAAGAGTGTAAAGGAAACTGATATAGCCCTGGCTACTTATGTCCAGGTTTATATGGAGGATATTTCGCATACTGCATGTCACTGCAGTATAGACCACAGTAAGCAGTATGCTAGTACACAGGACGTAGTAAATTGGGCATTCACAATGCCTTCCTCTACAACACTGTTATGACCCAATACTAACTTGGCCCTGTGTTTCTTCATCTTACCATCTCAAGAGAATGTGGTGAATGAAACTATATGTTCCACATCGAACTGCAAAATGAGAATAATTTATAGTGGAAATACTGTGATTCAGATGTGTTGTACTTAGAAATTAAACAGAACCATTACTACACTATAGGGCATGTTTGAACAATTGTCTGCATCCACTGCTTTGGGTCTATGAAAAGCACAGAATGAATAAAATGTATTATTATTCTCCTGTGTGGTCCTACAGACCATAGATATCCTTGTGTTCACAAAATTCTGTTCGCAAATATCATAACTATTGGATACGTTTGTAAAAATGCTATATGTACGCTATTTTCTAGGTAAAAATATTACTAATTTTTATCTGCATTTATTTATTCATCCCCCCTTTCTCTATTGTACATGATGTTTCTTGATATAAATGTTTGTGAATTGTAATGAAATCTGTGCAGTTAACATTTTAAAACCTGTACATTTTCTAAAGTAGGCCTAAACTTGCCAACAAAGTATAACCATATCCTTTATGGAATGTAATTATTCATCAACTGTTAAAAACATTCATTGAAATCATATGTTGTTCCATGAGGCACAATCTCTTCACATGCTAGGATGAAGAAACACAGGGCCAAGTTGCATTAAATAATTTATGAAAGTTTGGATAGCATTGCTTTGGAATAGACCTAGTTTATTTAGTGTGAGCTACGATAGGCAATATTGTTAGTTAAGTAACTTGTCACTTGGCCAACATTTTGATATCAATACTTGTAAAGGCAGGCCTAGTTTCTGCAAGTTGGAATTAAGGACTTATAGACAGTGCTCTGTAGGCTATGCGTGAGTAACTTGGCTTTTTTTTTTACATCGGAGACGTTTTTGATCAGATGTTATTATTGTGTAGGCTATATCAAAAAATGCATAATAATAAAAGGGTCCATAGGTCAAAGACCACATAGGCTACCTATCCCTCAGCGAAGGAGAATGTTGCATTAAATTGCTTTCAGCCCACTCCATCAACATCCAGGCGATGTGCGATGGTACGTGTAAGGTTACATGTATAGACTATTCACAATTATTCTGGATCAAGCTATGACTTTGCCAATATATTTGCCAATAATTTCTGTAATCTTCTGGGGGGACAATCTTCTTTTATGGGACAATGGCTATCGATTACAAAGGAGCTGATAACACCTATATCAAGCCTAATGCACGAATTGTCATTTACACCTAATGTTTGAATTGTCATTCAATGGAAAACTCACGCACTGCAATAGACGGACATTTGAGTTCTGAAAATGCGCTTCAGATGTCATTACAATACAGCACTGTTCATTTAGGCCTACAGTCAGCCTGTAAGTAAATATAACGGTTTTGACTGAAAAATAGTTCAAAACCTTGTCCAGTGAATATTGCATTTATTGTTTTTCAAATAGTCTAGGCTACCGTCCCTGGGATTCGCTGTGCATAAGGTTTTTTCGATACGGTCTACGGTAAAAAACGGAGATAAATTTCATGAAATTTTAGTCTTATTCTTAGCCTTAATTTTTTTTTTTATTACAGTGACCAGGCTTCCATACTCTCAGCTTATTAAAACCCCGCTGATTTCACCTGGTATACCATAACTAAACAAAACGAATATAAAGAGAACAATTAATTCACAATACATTTTAATGCCATTCTCTGCATGTGCGCTTTAACTTCATTTTACATTACATTACATTACAGGCATTTAGCAGACGCTCTTATCCAGAGCGACTTACACAACTTTTTTGCATTTCTTTTACATATACTATCCATTTATACAGCTGGATATATACTGAAGTGATTCAGGTTAAGTACCTTGCTCAAGGGTACAACAGCAGTGTCCTACCTGGGAATCGAACCAGCAACCTTTCAGTTACAAGGCCAGTTCCTTAACCATTATACTACACTGCATGCAGGAGCAGGCCTGTTTACCTGTTTACCTGCATTAAATTGCACTTTTCACGGTCTTCCCGGGAAAGTGGACTTGTTTTTAAAGCATTAAGCTGCTAGTAAAACATGTTGGTCACATTTCCATAAGCAGGACATTATAAATGTGACCTGGCATAACACCACCTGACTACACCACCTTGGGAATTACGCCCAAAGAAATTGTTTGTACGAGTCAAGGGATTATGATCAATCCACACATAGGCACGTTCAACTAAATGAAAAAGCAGAGATGTGGATTCAATAATAAAAACATCCAGTTTATTTTTACAATCATAAAAACACAATGGAAAAACCAACACAAAAACCCACAGGATTCCCAAAATCACACAATTAGCTGGTTGGTAGGTCTTCCCCGCCACTAGGGGTGCTACTGTGTGCGTGCGGGTACGGGTCCGTGGAGAGGGGATAACTTACCGGAAGTGGAACCGAAAGGTCACTCACTCGTGAAGGTGTCAGCAGACATACACACACACGCACTGTAAAACGGTGAGATATGGACACGGTGAATATAGCACAAAAGATTCTACTTCTACACACACACGCGCACTATAGCATGCAGTGAAAAGAACGGAACCACTTCCGATGGCGCCGCAACGACCTCCACGCCACCAGCACAGATCCCAAACCACGCACTGCAACGTAAACAGTAAGCAACCCCAAAGCCCCAACTTGATAAACAGTTGGTTTGTCAATAGTAGGGATATTAAAAATACAAATTCATATGGAACCCCAGGGAAAAGGCGGATAAAACACAATTTAAAACCCAAACCGCGCTCAGCGGCCGGAGCTCCACGCAGCTAGTTATCGGCTAATTAATACAACCGGAACCCCGCTGTCCACATTCCTTAGCTCTTTAAGGAGATTGAGAGATAAACGCAAATTTCTAATATCGGCAAAACAGCAGCTAGCAACGTCCTCTATAGGCTATGCACATGCAGTCTCCTGCTCCACCACTCCGTCTATGGTGACCTAGGGAGGCGACCAGGTGGCATCCTTACAAGATGTCCGAACCACCTCAACTGGCTCCTTTCTACGCAAAGGAGCAGCGGCTCTACTCCGAGTCCCTCACGGATGACTGAGCTTCTCACCTTATCCCTAAGGGAGATGCCAGCCACACTCCGGAGAAAACCCATTTCGGCCGCTTGTGTTCGCGATCTCGTTCTTTCGGTCATGACCCACCCTTCATGACCATAGGTGAGAGTAGGAAAGAAGATTGACCGGTAGATCGAGAGCTTTGCCTTCTGGCTCAGTTCTCTCTTCATCACAATGGTGCGGTAAAGCGAGCGCAATACCGCTCCCGCTGCTCTGATTCTCCGGCTCATCTCACGCTCCATCGTCCCCCTCACTCGAGAACAAGACCCCGAGATACTTTAACTCCTTCACTTGGGGTAAAGACTCATTCCCTACTCGGAGTAGACAAACCATCAGTATCCTGCTGAGAACCATGGCCTCAGATTTAGAGGTGCTGATCCTCATCCCAGCCGCTTCACACTCGGCTGCGAACCGATCCAGTGAGTGCTGAAGGTCACAGACCGATGGTGCCATCAGGACCACATCATCTGCAAAAAGCAGCGATGCAATCCTCAGCCCACTGAACTGCAACCCCTCTCCTCCACGACTACGCCTTGAAATCCTGTCCATGAATATCACAAACAGGATAGGTGACAAGGCGCAGCCCTGGCGGAGGCCAACCCCCACTGGGAACGAGTCCGACTTACTGCCGGTAACCCGGACACAGCTCTCGCTTTGGGCGTACAGAGATTGGATGGCCCTGAGTAGTGACCCCCTCACCCCGTACTCCCGCAGCACCTGCCACAATATCTCCCGGGGAACCCGGTCATAAGCCTTCTCCAAATCCACAAAGCACATGTAGACCAGATAGGCATACTCCCAGGCCCCCTCTAGGATCCTTGCGAGAGTAAAAAGCTTGTCCGTTGTTCCACGACCAGGACGGAATCCGCATTGTTCCTCTTCAATCTGAGGTTCGACTATCGGCCGGACCCTCCTTTCCAGTACCTTAGAGTATACTTTCCCGGGGAGGCTGAGTAATGTGATGCCTCTGTAGTTGGCACATACCCTCTGGTCCCCCTTTTTTAACAGGGGAACCACCACCCCGATCTGCCACTCCCTAGGCACTGCCCCCGACTTCCACGCAATGTTGATGAGACGTGTCATCCATGACAGACCCTCAACACCCAGAGCCTTCAGCATTTCTGGGCGGATCTCATCAACCCCCGGGGCTTTGCCACTGTGAAGTTGTTTGATTACCACAGTGACTTCCTCCAGGGAGATCGATGATGATCCCCCATCATCCTCCGTCTCGGCCTCTACTATAGAGGGTGGGTTAGTCGGGTTCAGGAGTTCCTCAAAGTGTTCCTTCCACCGCCCTATCACCTTATCAGTTGAGGTCAACAGCGTCCCATCCTTACTATATACAGCTTGGATGGTTCCCCGTTTCCCCCTCCTGAGGTGTTGGACGGTTTTCCAGAACCGCTTTGGTGCCGACCGAAAGTCCTTCTCCATGGCTTCTCCAAACTCCTCCCACACCCGCTGCTTTGCCTCTGCCATGGCTGCTGAGCTTCGAGCCTGTCAGTACCTTGCAAACTGCCTCCGGAGTCCCCCAGGATAACATATCCCGGAAGGCCTCCTTCTTCAGTCGGACGGCTTCCCTGACCACCGGTGTCCACCAGGATGTTCGAGGGTTACCGCCCCTTGAGGCACCTAAGACCTTGAGACCACAGCTCCCAGCTGCAGCTTCAGTAATGGAAGCTTCGTCCACTCTGGTTCAATGTCCCCAGCCTCCACAGGGATGCCAGAAAATCATCGACCTTCTGCCTAGGGTGCTCTGGTACCATGTACACTTATGAGCAACCTTATGTTCGAACATGGTGTTTGTTATGGCCAATCCATGACTAGCACAGAAGTCCAATAACAAACCACCGCTCGGGTTCAGATCAGGGAGGCCGTTCCTCCCAATCACGCCCCTCCAAGTGTCTCCATCGTTGCCCACGTGCGTGTTGAAGTCTCCCAGCAGGACTATGGAGTCCCCTACAGGAGCCCCATGCAGGACTCCATTCAGGGTCTCCAAGAAGGCTGAATACTCTGAACTGCTGTTCGGTGCATAAGCACAGACAACAGTCAGAGTTTTCCCCCCCATAACCCTTAGGCATAGGGAGGTAAACTCCAACGTATCGGCACTCAGCCGGGGACTTATCCCCACACCCACCCGGCGCCTCACACCTTGGGCAAGAATAGAGTCCAACCCCTATCCAGGAGTAAGGTTCCAGAGCCAAGGCTGTGTGTAGAGGTAAGCCCCACCAGATCCAACTGGTAACGCTCCACCTCCCACACAAGCTCCGGCTCCTTCCCCCCCAGAGAGGAGCCAAGATTGTTTTATTTATTTTTTTTGTGGGGGGATATATTTATATATATTTAATAGAATACAAAATATGAAAAAGTTGGGCACCCCCCCCCCCCCTTCCCAAATCCAAATTTGTATGTTTTGAGAATTTGATAAATAAAAGTTAGTGGCCCCCCACCACGACGCCCCCCTCCATCGTTTTTTGGTTTTGCCCAGCTGTTCTCACAGCAGCACTGTGATTGGAGGGCAGAGTCAGGGATCCGTTTCGATTTCGAAATTAGAATGGTCGGTTTTCAACATGAAGATTCAACACCAAGAATTCTGGTGCACAGGGGATAAAAAGAAAAAAGGAGTAGGAGGAAAATACAGAGGTAAGTCTAATGACTGTGTGTTTATTAACATTGATTCAATCAAAGGTATAAAACTACCTAGCTAGCTAGGATGTAAGCTAACGGTACACTCAACTAACGGTAGGCTAGGCTACGATTTGTATCACGAGTCACGACACAGTGGTCACGGTACAGGGAGGAGGTAACTTTAGGCTCTTCAAAACCGGCTGCTGTTTTCGGTATGATTTTTCGTTACATGTTTTTTTTTTTTTATCACTATATTTAAAAAATAAATAAATAAATCAGAAGTCCAGATGTGGCTCATGGTGCAGTAAAGACACGTCATGGGGTATAGCCAAGTAGCGAACTACAGCGAGAAGATTTGTTTTACATTTTTTTATTAAAAGCACAGACGTAATAATCACATTACCTTCATTTGGAAATAGAGTGATATCATATATAAACTGATATCGCATCTTAACCCCCTTCCGCCGCATCATCTTACACAGGCGAAAGAAATATAAAGAGTATTTTTGCTCATGATAATGCCATTACGTCGGCTCTTGACATGGATGAATTTGTAGCTACGTGTTTTCTGTGGAAACAGAAACTGATGTTGTGATCTCATGTAGTGTGCAGTACATTGTTGTGTATACAATTAAAAGTAGGATTGTGAATCACAGAACTAAAAAAAAAAAAAGTGTTGTAATATAGTTTTTTTTTTTTTAAACAATGTATTTATTAATTTTCAAACAGAAAAGAGGTAGTATATACATGTCAGCTACACAAGGCACCGTATCATGAAACACAAGAGTCAGTGCAGTACATGGGGCATACAGTAAGAGAAAAAAAGTAATAAAGAAAAAGACACACAAAACAAAAAAAAACAGTACACCTATCATACATAGGCTGTACATATTTTACACAGTACATAACTTGTACTCTATGTATGCACATAGATACCCATACATACACACAGACTGTTCATACAATATGTATACCATGAAATGCCCGTAGGATTCCTGACCCACTCTCCAAACCTTCTTCAAAGCCCCCCAGACAGCCACAGCCCTTCAAATTACAAATAAACATTCACTCTTTCCAGAAAATCCTTAAACGGCCTCCATATGTCTTCAAACAACTTCAACTTGTTTTTAACAATGTATGTGAGTTTTTCCATAACAACACAAGAGGATAATTCTGTAATATACTGGCTTGTGCTTGGTTTGTCCATACTTTTCCATGATAGCGCAATCATCCTTCTTGCCTGTAAGAGGCATATATCTATTAATGCACGCTCTTTTTTATTAGTAGCTAAACTCTCCGGATAAACTCCCAAAATAAAAAAATTTGGGGCTGAGTGGGATCTCTAAACCAATTAGATCTTTTATTATTTGAATCATCTCCTTCCAAAACTCCTGTATCTTCCCATTCCCAAAGACAATGAAATAATGTACCTTTCCGGTCACATTTATTACAAGTGTCTGGAATATTAGGATTACATTTGTTAAGTTTAACTGGAGTAAAATATGTCCTTGAGATCCATTTGTATTGTAAAAGTTTAAGTTGCGAGTTAATTGTTTGGGATATGACATTTTGATTGGTTTATTGCATGTCACGCCCCAAGACACACCTATAATTAATGAAGAGACTCGGTTCAGTCCATTTGCATGTTGCGCCGTGCTTAGCGCTAAAAAAACACGCCGTCAAACTAGCAAAAGTGGACTTGGACACGCCCTAAATGCACTATAGGCCCTGCGTTTAGACAAAGCACTATGATCGCCAAGATAGAGCCCATTAAATTTGCCTATGTGATAATACAATAATAAAGATTTACTTTTACAATTGAGAGCACACTTATTTTATATATGTCAACACCCCCACTTGCTCTCACATTGTTATCTTCTTAACTCAAAACATAATATGGTTTTCTACCTTGCATCATGTAAACTTTCAATTACATGGTTAGTCTCCAAACATAAACTTTGCTAACTTAATCAACTTTAATTTTGTTGCAGATTTCGTCATCACATCTGCTACCATCTGGTCTGTTGGGCAATACTCCAGACTTACTTTTCCATCATTCACAGTTGACCTTATGATGTGATACTTTATGTCAACATGCTTACACCTCTTTCTGCTTACAGGATCTTTTGCTAACGCTATTGCACCTTGGTTATCCTCATAGACCTTAGGTGGTGCGTACTGACGTCTGTCAATACCTTCTAGTAGTTGTACTAGGTACATACACTCTTGTGTAGTTGCGGCTAACGCCATATACTCTGCCTCACAAGTGGACAGTGCAACAGTGGGCTGTTTTTTGGTTTTCCATGAAACCAAAAGACCATTTTAATTTAGGCTTGCACAATAACCAGTTGCCCAATCTGCATCACTATACGCCTGTAGCCACAGTTCTTCATTGTCACATTTCCTGTAACATAACTCTTTGTCAATTGTGCCTTTCAGATATCTCAGTACATGTTTTACAGTAATCCATTGCTCTTCCGTTGGCTCAGTAAAGTACTGTGACAGTTTATTTACTACAAAACTTAGATCAGGTCTTGTACATGTAGTCAGATAGATTAGGCTACCTACTACCTCTCTGTATTTTCTGGCATCACTCATCATTTCTGCATCATCAGTGTAGTTCAAATTTTGTTCACAAAGTGTCGCTCTAGATTTACAATCTTGCATGTCAAACCTTTCTAGCATTTTCTCCACATACCTCTTCTGTGACATTTTCACATATTTATCACACTGGTGGTCCATCTACCCCCCACTGCATTCTTACCCTCAGCTAAATTGGTCAGGGTAAATGTGTCATTTTCTCTCAGCAATTGCATTTCATCATCCATCACATTAACCCATTCCTTCGAGTTAGTTGAGGTTACAGCTTCTCTGAATGTTAGGGGTACATTACACAGCAGTCTGTAACAATAATCTATGTTAGTCAGTACCTGATCATCACTCTCCTCATCAGATACATATTTACTTAAATAACCTGGTTTCTTCCTCGCTCATGGTTGGTCTCGCCCGTCTGTGCTTAGCTGTTCACCTCAGGCCTAGTTACTGGAACCTGGCCCTGAGTACGTCCTGGACTTACATCAATATTTTGCCTGGTCTTGCTAGCCCTATTATGCACCACAAAGTCATCGTCATCAAGCGTCATGTCAGTCTGTGTCTGCTGCTCTACAATAGTTTTGGTCACAAACTTCACCAATCTGTGCTTCTGCACGTTCCCATTGTCAGGATAGTAGACCATGTAGGCTGGGCTATTCCCGACAAAGATTCCTTTCTCACACCTTGAGTCTAGCTTTCTTTTGTCTTGTTTATAGGCATAACACACTGACCCAAACTTTTGCATCCTAGAAAAGTTAGGCCGTCTTCCTGTCAACATTAAGTAAGGTGTATATTTTGTGCGATTGCTAAAGCATCTGTTCCTCACTACAGCTGCTGTCTGCACTGCATAGGTCCATAACACCTTTGGCAACTCGCTCTCTATTAGCATACACCTAGCCATGTCAAACAGGGTTCGCCAATTTTGCTCAGCAGTACCATTCTGGTGTGGTGAGTATGGTGCTGAGGTTTCATGTTTAATTTCATTTCTGCTGAGTAGTGCCTGGTAATTCTTATCCATGGATTCTGTACCATCGTCAGACCTGATACATTTAATCTTCCCGTATGGGGCTGCGTCAGCAAGAAACTTCTCCGGTGCTTGCACTGTATCACTCTTATTTTTTAGAAAGTACACAAACACTGCACTGGAATAATCATCAGTGAATGATAACGCAAATCTATACCCGTTTCTGGTCTGTGAAAAAGGTTAATATCAGACTTGAGCTCTCCCAAAATGATCCCTCGCTCGGCTTAGATTGAACTGTCCAAAATTGATGTTTTCACATCACATTGACTCTCAGCCAATCGGAGTGGACAGTTCATTCTTCGGGACTTTCTCAGTGACGGAGTGAAATCGCGAGAAGAAGTGTACCATTTTGCAGCTGTGATTAGTTAGGAAACTACTGTCTATTTTCATTTTATTTTATATCTATTTTTTTTTAATTTTAGTCTGACTGTGGGAATTATTTCCAATTGTTGTTTGTGCGTGCATCTAATTGTGAGTATACTGTTATATACATTGTGAGATATCAATACTTAGACAAGTATGTTAGGAAAATATGTTATGCTAGGATTTGTGATCGCAAAAAATTAGCAGCTGAGTAGAACGTTCCATCGACGTGTTAACATTCCGTTTTGCTTATATGCATGAAGAAGTTATCGACAGATCGTTATATGTGACTGTATTAATGTTTGTAATTGATATCGACGTGAATATATGTCGCACACTACTGCCGTGACTAGACTAACTAATGACTAGCTAAATTCTTGTTAGTGAACATGACGCAGCTAATAATTCTGGTTGGGTGTGCATGCGCACTGTGAACTTACAATTTGCGTCAATCAGAATGTGACTCCTGTGTGCACAGCTGTAGATATGCTTAGTAACTGTATTCTATGCATATTCTAATCACTCATTGTATCTTAAATGATTCATATTATGTATTTTTGCTGATGTTATACTGGTAATAAAGTAACTTAAAAATGTGTTAATATTCCATTGGTTTTAGGATTTAACATGCAAACTCCCTTGTCATTGGAATTTATTTGTATTTGTTGTTATTGCAGAACCACACTCAATAAATACCATTTGAACAGAAGAAGTTGTTGGTGACTGGCAACCGCTCACAAACTGTTGACATCGCGTTCTAACCGACATCTAGTGATTGAAATACTCCCAAATTCAACTACTACATCTTGAGTTACAATTAACGTCTTCCTTAGCTCGCGTCTTCCTTGACCGCGAAAGAAGTGGATTCTGTCAATACAAACAATAACCAGTCCTCGTACGTATTTTATTTTTTAATTCAATGGCCCTCTTCTTTCTTTTTCGTATTTTATTTGGAACGTAGATCTGGTAGGTAGGCAATGTTCTTGTGTCAGAAACAGCGGTAATGCGCCGATGCGTCAGAAACCACTCATTTGTCCAAATTTCCACAGAAACAAACGTTCCTACTACTAGTATATATCTATGGTCCGACCTGCTGATATTTTGGTAGTCTTTTCTGGTAGCTTGCTAACAACATTGAAGAAAATAGTACTTTATAAATAATTTTAATTACACTAAAAAAAATACGTACAAGGACTGCTTATTTTTTGTATTGACAGAATCCGCTTCTTTCCCAGTCATATACGTGCTAGAAGTGTCATTTTGAGACCATTTTAGCTGCCCCATAGAAGTGAATGGAGAGCGACAAATAACCTATTCTGGATTATCACCCCAGGGGAGCACAGAGCAACTAACGAGCATATTTCACCACTACTTGGTCTCATATCATGGCCAGGTAACTACACAACCCAAAGTTCTACCAAAGTTCAGTTGTGCTTTAAGACACCTCAATGTGTACACCCCCACATCAAAGGGAAGAGCAACGTCTTCAACACCACATCACAATCTGCCTCCAATTGGATATTCTCCACCAGACCATTATGCCCAAACTTCGCACCAACCAGAAGAGCCCTCAACTCCACGAGAGGAGCATCATGATTGTTATCACAGAGCTCATCGAACCTTCTACTCACTATATAACCTGGACACCTCCAAACATCTATGCAGCACCATCCATCCAAGAGAGAACATACAGAGGGCCCAAACCTACAATTCCCAATTTTACAGCTCCCGATCCAAGGGAGTTCTCAAGGTTGAGAATTGGCCTGGAGAATATTCTACCAGAGGATGCCACAGAAAGATTAAAGTTTCAGATTCAAACCGACCACTTGAGGTATGAAGAGGCCCAGCTTGTGGCGGATTCATACAGTAACTCCAGGTATCCCTTTACAGACACAATATTTGCCTTAAACAAATTGTATGGACAACCTCATCAGCTGGCCCTGCAACGCATTGCAGAGGTCATGGATGGGCCTGACATAAGCAGTGGAGATGTGAAGGCCTTTCACATGTTTGCGCTCCATGTGCGGTCCTTAGTGGGCATGTTGGAGTAGTTGGGGAGAAAGGGTAAGATTGAGCTTGAATGTGGATCTCATGTATCCAGGCTGGTAAGAAAGTTACCACATGACCTCAAGTTCAATTTCAGGAGGCACATCCATCCTTTAATGGTACCCATTCCCACACTCCTCGACGTGGCAGACTGGCTGGAATATGAGCTCCAGGTCCAGGAGGATAGCAGCAGATTCTCCAGCCACCACCGAAGGGAAACCTCAAACAAGAAGAAAGATGTACGCAAAGACATAAAGCATTCTGGCAAACTAACCGCCATTCTTCTCAGCACAGTGAAGACACCAGAGGTCAGTGCCACACCACCTGATATTCTGTCCAATCCGACGGACGTAAAGAAAGAAAGCAAAGGCCTATTGCCCATACTGTGACAATAGCAATCATTTCTTGAACAGCTGTGACAACTTTAAGCAACTCAGTAAAGAGCAGAAGGAGAATTGGATCAAGAGCAAGAACCGTTGCTGGCGCTGTGGTTGCAGCCATCAAGCAGCTAAATGCACATTAAAAACCTTCTGCAAGACCTGCAACAGGAAGCACCTACTGGTGCTGCATGAAGTTAATACCAGGGAGGAAAAGGTAGAAGAAAAGGCAGCAGAGACTTCCTACCTGGTAAACACCCTCATGAAGTTCTGTATGTCGATCGCTCGACCTACAGTCATAAAGTTCTGCTGAAGGTCAGTAAAGTTCTCCTCAGGAATGGCAGCAAGTCCTTGGAGGCATATGCTGTTCTAGATGATGGGTCAGAGTGGACCATCATCCTCCATGCTGCTGATCAGCACCTAGGCCTTCAAAGGCAGCCAGAGAAATTAGCCCTTCGCATAGTAAGAGAGGACCTGCAAGTTCTTCATGGGGTGGCCGTGTCCTTCACTGTGTCCCCTGCTGCCGAGCTATGGAAGAAATTCCAGATCCAAGGGGCCTTCACAGCTGAGCCGCTGAGTTTCGCTGAGCACACTCATCCAGTCAATGCTCTGCAAAGCAAGTATAGACACCTTGCTGGTTTGCCTTTGCAGCCAGTAAGAAGGGTGTACCCGGTGCTTCTGATTGGTTCTGAATGTCCGCACCTCAGACACGCCTATAGACTGGGCCCCCTCGGTGCACCTGCAGCGGTGAGAACATGCCTAAGGTGGACTCTTCAGGGACCAGCGCAAGAGCTGCGAGATAGCCTGTCCCCACAGCAGTGCTGCTTCACCTTCACATCACCCTCTGCGGATCTCCATGCTCTGCAAAGACATGTGCTGGATCATAGCCAGCCCAATGAAGACGTCATGCATGCTATTGAGAACTCCTTCTATGTAGACAACTGTCTACATCGTTTCAACTCAAGTGAAACCACTAAGGAGATGGTGGACAAGCTCTACAACTTTCTAGCTTCTGGTGGTTTCGAATTACGCCAATGATCCCTCGATTATCCGCCATTTACCTGAAGAGGCTAAGTCTGACAGTGGCTCAACCAAGGGCTGAAAGATGCCGAAGAATGCACCCTTGGACTGCTTTGGCATTGCCAAACAGACACCCTTTCCTACAAACATCGGCCAGTGGACTGTTCAGTGACAACCATGAGGAATATGTACAAGTTCCTGGCCAGTCATTATGACCCTTTGGGTTATATTATACCCTACACTACGAGAGCCAAAGTGTTAGTGCAGCGTTTGTGGGAAAAGAAAAGGGAGTGGGATGATCCACAACTACCAGGAGATCTGCTTAGCTTATGGTCTGTGTGGGAGACAGAACTTGACGGCCTCAAACACATCTCTATGCGCGTTTCTTGTGACGCCTCAGAGCAAGCCTATGGTTCAGTGGCTTATCTGAGGACTGAGAACCTTGAAGGGAAAGTTGAAGTAGCTTTCCTGACAGCCAGGTCCCGGGTTGCCCCTAAAAAGCAGCAGTCACAACCTAGAGCTGTGTGCTGTACTCACAGGTGCACAGCTGTTCTCAGGACAGAATTAACCCGTCCTATCCATTCTATCACTCTCTGGACTGACTCTAGTACAGTTCTCACCTGGCTGTTGTATGATTCCTGCAGCTACAAGGTTTTTGTAGGTGTCAGGGTAGCCAAAATACAGGACCTGACAGGATCTGACACATGGAGGTATGTGCCATCCAGTGACAACCCAGTGGACGACATAACTCGAGGGAAACCTCTCTGTGACTTAACCAGCGAGAGCAGATGGTATCATGGGCCCTCATTCAGTAAACAAAAAATGGACAGGTGGCCGGAGCAGTTATCTCTGACCCCAGCTCATCCAAGCGTGCAGCTGGAGGCCAGAAAAAGAGGTTCTAGGACTACTGCAAAGACATCCTGAAGTGCTGCAACATCAACCCTCTACATCTCGAGCCCCTGGCCTCCAACATGTCCACCTGGTGATTCATCTGCAATGGAGGGGTTCAACATCTACAGAATACCATCCTTCAGCGGGGGACCGAGAGGCATGCCCAGAGACACCAGCAAGCTGCAGGGATTGCAAGTGCATCCGACCACATGTGCCCCACCTGCTCAAAAATATAAGCCTCCCGCATTGACCTCCACAGCCATCTGAAGTGGCACCAGTGCCAGGAACACTAAACCTCCCCCCACTCATCCCCCATCCCTCAATGAGAGCAAGAGTCATCATCAATCTCGATGGACAGCTAAGAGAGTAGCAATACGGCTACGGACTAAACTCTACTCTCACTCCCCACACGCTGGGAGAACAGGCAGGAAGCTAGCTAGCTGGCTAGATAGAACTTCGGCCATTTTGGATGTACAACGCCGAGAACGGAGACAGCAAACTTGCCAAGGAAGGTGTATGACTGCTAGCTGGAATATAGGATTCTGTGCGAAGTCCTGCTCACATTAGCGGCTTCTCTGGCCGGAGATGGCCTCAATACGAGGCAACTTAACCTTCTTAACAACTAGCTAACTAGTGCAACATGGCGACAGGCGACTTCAGTGCCTCACTCCCAGATAGAAACGTGCAGGCGACAATCCAGAGAGGTGCTGGAAGCAAGCTCTCACCCCTTACAAAGTAAGTGGATAATATCGCACTGCACTGCTGAAAAGGAAAAACCCTGAAAAGAAGTATGGTATACTCACCTATACTTACCATAGCATGCATCACACGCGTGGAATCAAAAGAGGAAGCTATGCGTGGATCATAGGCTTCTATAGCCTAAGGTCAGTGCCCCGACATGTTCTAGCAAGCTAGAGTGTCTTACAAAGTACGACGCCACATGCCACCAGTGGTGTCATAGTCCCATACATATGGTATATGTATCTGGGTTGAGAGATAGTCTCAATATGATAGAGAACAAGCATACTGCCAAGATAAATGATGGCCAATTTCACCATTCATGGCCATTTAAGTTAAGTGTTTTATAACTTTTCCTTATGCAATATTGATATTCGAATTACATCAGAATGTTCAATACATGCGTTTAGGAAAAGTGACGAAGGGGAGCCAAATGGATTTCATGACATCAAATTGACATCAAAACTACCGCTGCATTTCTGCTGTTGAATAACGTTACTTGAACTAGACTACTGTAGCTAGCACCAATAGGGCACTGCATCACATTTTATCCACTAATAGAGCAGTCATTAAGACATGTTATTGTATTTTCTTGCTATGTTTTCCTATGTGAAGGGCAGCCAATAGGGCACATACTCTCGTTTTCGCCACTCAAGAGGGCACTTAAGCGCGATGTTTTCAACCGGGGGGGGGGCAGTCGACAAATTTGGTCAATTCTCTCCTAGTTAGGGGGTGCTTTATTTAAGGCTTTATAACTCCAGGTGTGAGCATCACAGAAACTTGGTCAATGGCTTAAATGAAGCAAGTGCCACAAGTGCAAAGAAATATTGGCAAAAAAAATTTGCGATGCAATACTGAGAGCTATGTACATACAGTGAGCACCATAATTAATTGAACAGTGACAAATGTTTTGTTATTTTGGTTCTGTACTCTAGCACTTTGCGTTTGAAAGGATACAATGTGTAATGGGGCGTGACGTGTGAGGTGGGAGGAGCCAAACGCAGCAAGGGGAATCATTAAGCCCTTAGACCACTAAGGCGGGATACCCCGCAGATAAGGGAAGGAGACAAGACAAGGAACACACAACGCTACTAACCGGCTAACTGCCAATCGCCCAGTAGAGCACAGACAGGGATCTGAACAGCCGGAAATAAACACGCGCCCTGTCTCGGAAACGAGACACATAACGGGCGGGAGCGTAAAAACAACATAAAACACAAACAAACACTGCAAAAATAAAACGAAAGTGTGAGAAGGCGAGAACAGATCCAATGTTCCGTGGCTTAAAAACATGCAGTCACAGGCAAACATGTCCAACACCATCAACAGGAATCCCTGAGACGAATTGCACCGAAGGACGAACAGAACCACAGTTCCGAACCATCGCCCACATCTCCTATACACAGAGATGGAAAGCACAAACGATGAAGGACAGCTGCACCTTAACCAAAGGCTGCCCTGACTAACACAAGCATAAACCCTGCCTCTCAGACAGGAGAAATGTAACGAGGCGAACAGGAACAGATAATTACGTTCCACGGCTTCAAGGCTCGCAGTCACACGCAAACATGTCCAACATCATCAACAGGTATCCCTGAGACGAATTGCACCGAAGGACGAACAGAACTACAGTTCCGAACCATCGCCCACATCTCCTATCCACGGAGAAGGAAAGCACAAACGATGAAGGACAGCTGCACCCTAACCAAGGGTTAAACAGACTCAACACGAGCACAAGCCCTGCCTCACAGACAGGAGAAATGAAAACTAGGCGAACAAGAACAGAGATTTAACGTTCTAAGACTAGTCAGATTTACGCGCAGTCCAATGCAGCAAACGTACCTGGGCAAACACCCGATCTCCCAAGAGGGAGAGACATTTACAGGCGAGCCGACGGAACACCGTCGTCCCATAACGTACTAACCAGAGACTCACGCACACTAGCTCAAACGCGCCCTAGCCTCTTAATAAGGAGACAGATAACGAGGCAAACAGGAACAGAGACTTAACGTTCCATGGCTACTTAAATAAGTTTGCAGTCTAATCCACAAGACTCACGCACACTTAATCAAACAAGCGCCCTAGCCTCTTAATAAGGAGAAAGGTTACGAGGCAAACAGGAACAGCGACTTAACGTTCCATGGCTACTTAAATAAGTTCGCAGTCTAATGCAGCAAACATACCTGGGTAAACACCCGATCTCACATGAGAAACATTTTACAGGTGAGCCGATGGAACACCGTCGTCCCAAAACTTACTAACCAAAAGACTCCGCGAACTTAAATAAACACACGCCCTAGCCTCACAGTAAAGGAATAAGTAATAATCACCCCGACTCACAACAAAGGAGAATGTAGCCCATGAGAAGGAGACAAAACAGGAATAAACGTACCAAGCTACTAACTGGCTTACCGTAACCCGGAAATCAGTAGAAGCTAACACGCCAGGTCTCTCTATAAGAAAACCATTAACCGGCGAAAAGGGACACAGAACTGCTACTTTACACTTCTACAAGCTAAGCAACCTAGCCGAAGCGAAACGCCAGATCTCACATGAGACGACATGCACCGAGAGGCGAACAGAACACAGTTCCGACCATCGCCCAAAACTCCATACACGGAGGAAAACGCACACAGGCGAACTAGAGCAGAGATTTTACAGTCCCAAACTTCTACGAGATAATCCACTAGTAAGCCAGCAAGAAATAAGCCCTGCCTCACCAAGAGACGTTAAAAATAGGCGAGTAGCCACAAATGGTACGAGAACACACAGCCAATAATACACCACAGTACATAACAATGAACAAACAATTAATGTCGAAGCCCCGAACGAAGGGAACGGTAGGCTTATATAACTCTCGTGACCACGCAACAGGTGTAAAAGCTTAACCAGAAACTCCCCCAGCTCAGCAGGGCGGAGCAAGCATCTACCAACAGGGCAGCACCCTCGCGTGGCCACCAAGGAAAACGACCGCATGGAACAACAGGGTCCAAAACCATGACACAATGAAGTGCAGAGAGCTTTAGTTTGTGTCAGCTTTAGTTTGAAGGTATTTTCATCCATACAAGTGATACTATAACCTCTCTGCATTTGAATGGTTCTCTATGGGAATTGGGAGGTGGGACTAGATTTAGCTGTAAATTACACTGGAACAGTAAGGAACACATGATTGGCTAAATGGCTGGATTTTTCCATGGAGTTCAATAGGAAAATTTGTCAGGAGAAACAACCCTTAAAGTGATCCATCCATATCTACTGCATATCTGGCAGCTAAGTGATGGTTTAAGGCTTGTTTGATACCTCAGACCCTTGATGACTTACAGCCATTTCGCCAACCATGTGTATAAATATAAATGACATATATAATATATAATTTTACTTTAATCTAGCACATAGGCACAGTAAATTTGAATTAGTATTTTCCATTCCCTAAGTGACAAGTATTGCCACACCATGTATACAGTTTATATTATGTAAGATAAGATTACAATTAAAGAATATTCCACCATCAGGAAAATGCTGGCAAATGTTCTAGCTTCAGGTCAAATCAAACATAAAACATGACTGAGCCACCAATGAATGCTTCCACCACTGTGTATGTGAAATGCACTCAAAATGAAATAACAATATTGAACATATGACACAACACTGGCGGAGTGGAAAAACTGACATACATATTTGAAATATCACAAGCAGTGACGTTAATACTTACATTTCGAGGAGGGAATGTCCCACATGCATATCCCGGCTCAGGCATATTCTTCGACAGAAGCAATGTTATGGTAACTTGGTAACTATGGTATTTTCTTCTGATCACTCTCAAAATCCATATAAGCAGGCCAGGATTTTTTCTTGCCTTGCTGAGGAGTTCATAAAAATTCATAAAAACTTGCAAAAATAACAGGAAACAACTCTTACACCTCGGCAAGCGAATGTACAGTACATTCTAAGTTGTTTGTGTAAAACTAAACTTAAAAAACTAGAAATTCTGTTATGCCCGGCTGCAATTTATTGTTCAAAGTATCCAGTAAAACATTGTAAACAGAACACCGTTGCTAAGGTAATAATATGCTATATTGTATAAAATAATTGACAATGAAACCAGAATGAACTGGAATGAATGATACGGGTTTGCAGAGCGTGGGGGGTATTACGCATCAGTGTTTCACATAGTGTAATAGCGTTATAAAGTGTTGTTTATTTCTCACATGGATTGTCCCAGACAATAAATGACAACTGAACTTTGAAACGGACCAGTGGTAGGATTGGATATTTATTTCATATTTAGTAGCATGCTGTATCTGCAGATACAGGTAGTAGAATGACGTGGTATAATTACGCAAGAATTTTGCATGTTTTTTTTTTGCATTTGAGTGAGCAGGGCTTTTCACAGCTTTTTTGGCATACGATCGGGCTATTGTTGGGTTTATCTTGTTGCTACGACGGAATAAAAATTGTTGGTGGTAAAAAAAAATATTTTTATGAACTCACATGCTATTGTCCACTGTGTCACGCATTGGTATTTTCAGGCGAGAATGGGTGGGTTGCTTGTTAAATGGACTAGCTACGCGACATAGTGACACTTGTCATTTGTCATTTCCACTGATAGTTTGGCTGCAGGAGCAATGAATGTCTCAGTTGAGCAAAATCTTGACGCCGGCATCCTGGTCACTAGGCATCTGCGCGAAGGGGTTAATTAATGTATAAATCCTGTTATTTTACGTGATTGGCATGAGTTATTTCCATTATTCTACATGACTTTGACAGTGTTTTGTAAATTTTTTAAATGTTATGTTGGCAAACAAGGACAGATGGATTAACTCGTATTTCAGAATTTCTTTTAATTCACACATGACGTTGTCCAAATGCACGATTGAATGCTTTATTCATGGAAATGTTTGATTATATTATCAATGCATAATGTCGCAAGGTGGGATAATTTGTTAACAGTTGTTTAGCTGGTCATTACAAATACAAATATGTTTCTGCATGGGCTATTTCAGTGTATGATGGACTTTTATAATTTATTGACTTACGCTATCTGATGCAATCACTGCACTACATATTCTATAAAAAACAACAGGACTAAAACACAAATGATTAGGTATAGGCCTACTTAGTTTATATTTTAGACATTCCCCTGTGAAACAAATGCATTCTTACATTGATGGTATATATTGTTTTGTGAAATTAATGCAAAATAGATATAACGTTATTGTCTTCCACTGCAGTCCACTGTGAGCTGTGCGCTCCTCGCCTCTGGTCTGAAAATAGCGACATTCAGTAGCCACGCCCAGTGCACCATGCGCTGCACCATTGACTATGACAGCTAGCTACATGCCATGCGCCAGCCAGAAAATAGAGCCCTAAATATCAAATTTAAAAAATTGCCTCATGGAAGAACACATCATTTAAATTAATGTTTTAAACAGTTGACGAAAAATTACACTCCAGAAAGGATATGTTTATACTTGGTTCTCAACTTAGGTTTAGGAAATGTATGAGTTTCGAGGGCATGGAGCAATAAGAAAGATATTCTTTAACGTGAAAAGAACATTCATACATGTAAAAAACATAACACATGCACATCATTTTTGTCGAAAATAAATTTAATGGTAGAGACCTGGTTGGGCTCGAACTCGAGTCTCCTGGGCGAAACGTGGTTGCTGTATTGATGCTTTCGCATTTTGTGGGGCAGTTAGGCTGCCTCTTAAGCATTTTGTGTCACGATCCAACACACTAGCAGAACCCAAATGCACGACCAGGAGACAGGGAAACGGAACAGAGTATTTATTAAAGAAGCTTGGGGCAGTCCCAAGCTGTACATGGGTTAGACACAAAGAAAACAACAAAGGTGGAAGTCCTTTAGCTCGGCAACGTGCTCCAAGCCGGAGCTGGACTTGCGTTCCGAACCGGAACTGGACTGGAACTGGACCGGGAGGTCCAAACAGGAACTGGTATAGTGGAAACAGCGGTACGTTCCAAGCCGGAACTGGACTTGGGTTCCGAACCGGAACTGGACTGGAACTGGACCGGGAGGTCCAACAGGAACGGGTACAGGAAAACAGCGGTACGTCCCAAGCCGGAACTGGACTTGGGTTCCGAACCGGAACTGGAACTGGACCGGGAGGTCCAACAGGAACTGGAACAATGGAAACAGCGGTTCGTTCCAAGCCGGAACTGGACTTGGGTTCCGAACCGGAACTGGACTGGAACTGGACCGGGAGGTCCAACAGGAACTGGTACAGGAAAACAGCGGTACGTCCCAAGCCGGAACTGGACTTGGGTTCCGAACCGGAACTGGAACTGGACTAGGTACAGCGGGTAGAATGCACAGAGTAGAAAAAGGAATACTAAGAACTACTTAGATTTACGCGGACAGGACTAGAAACCAGAGACCAACACCAAACGAAGTACGTTAACGAACTGGCGCTGAATAGCAGCCAGTCGGGGGTTTAAGTAGGGGAGTGAAATTGGAACCAATAAGGAAATGGTGAGGAATGTAACCGCGGGTGATTGAATAATTAACAGGTGAAACCAAAGTGGAAGCACAGAGTGAAACAAACGGAGGGGGACACGCCCAGCCTTTAGCAAGGGGGAAAACATGGACAAGGGAATCAAACAAGACACGGAGGGACATGGCAAAACAAGGAAAACGGACAGGAAGGGAGCGGAATGTTACAGTACCCCCCCCTCAACGAACGCCACCTGGCGTAACTGGAGGTGTAACCTTGTCCGGGAATTGTTGGTGGAAGTCAGAGATGAGAGAGTGGTCCAGAATTAGACTCTTGTGGAGCCAGGACCGCTCCTCTGGGCCATAACCCTCCCAGTCGACCAAGTATTGGTAGCCCCGGCCCTTGCGGCGGATGTCGAGAATACGACTCACCGTGTAGGCCGGGGCATGGTCGATGATCCGGGGCGGTGGAGGGGTAACCGCCGGGGCACTGAGGAGGCTGGAGGCGACAGGCTTAACCTGGCTCACATGAAAAATGGGATGGATTTTGAGGGAAACAGGGAGGGAGAGTTTGACAGAAACAGGGTTAACTAGGCAAACAATGGGGAAAGGACCAATAAACCGGGGTTGAAGCTTTTTAGAGGAAGTAGGGAGGGGGATATTGGCTGTAGACAACCAGACCTGCTGACCGACCTTATACTGTGGGGCTGCGGTCCTGTGAAGGTCCGCCAGGCGCTGGGTGCGGGAATTAGAGCGAAGGAGTGCGGTGCGAGTAAGTCTCCACATCTGTTTACATTTAAGGATGTGGGACTTGACGGAGGGGACTGCAACCTCGGCCTCCTGGACCGTTAAGAGGGGGGGTTGGTATCCTAACGAACACTCGAAGGGAGACATCCCTGTGGACGTGCACTTAAGGGAATTATGCGCGTATTCTACCCATGGGAGGAGGCGGCTCCAGGAAGCGGGGTTGCGAGCCGTAACGCACCGCAGGGCGGATCCCAGGTCCTGGTTCGCCCTCTCCGCCTGGCCGTTAGTCTGAGGATGGAAACCAGAAGACAGACTAACAGAAGCACCCAGGGTTACACAGAACGCCCTCCACACCTGGGAGGAGAATTGGGGCCCACGGTCCGAAACGATGTCGGAGGGGATCCCGTGCAGCCTGACGACGTGTAGCACCAGGAGCTCCGCCGTTTCGAGGGCGGAAGGGAGTTTGGGAAGGGGGATGAAATGAACCGCCTTGGAGAACCGGTCCACAATTGTCAGGATAGTGGTGTTACCCTCTGACAAAGGCAGACCGGTGACAAAGTCCACACCAATGTGGCTCCAAGGATGGCCCGGGACGGGGAGGGGGCGGAGAAGACCGGAGGGAGGCTGGTGGGAGGCCTTGCTCCTGGCGCAAACAGGGCAGGCCAGGACAAAGGCACGGGTATCCCCATTGAGGGTGGACCACCAAAAACTCCTCTTGACCAGGGCGATGGTTCTGGCAACACCTGGGTGACAAGCCAGACGGGAGGCATGAACCCATTCCAGGACCTGGGAACGGACGGAGTCGGGCACAAAAAGAGAGGAGTTAGGGTTATTGCGGGGATCAGGTTGGGAAGCCTGGGCGGCCTTCACGATGCCCTCGATCTCCCAAGACACCGCAGCCACAAAACAGGAAGCAGGGAGGATGGACTCGGGGTCAGCAGGACTGGAAGGGGGGGGAAAAAACACGGGACAAGGCATCAGCCTTAGTGTTACGAGAGCCGGGGCGGTAAGTGACAGAGAAATTAAAACGGGCAAAGAATAGTGACCACCTAGCCTGACGGGCATTAAGCCTCTTGGCTGACCTGAGGTAAATCAAATTGTGGTGATCAGTAAAAACAATAAAGGGGGTACCTGCCCCCTCCAGCCAATGACGCCACTCCTCCAGTGCCAACTTAATGGCGAGAAGTTCCCGATCCCCGACATCATAATTGTGTTCGGCGGCGGACAGTCTCCGGGAGAAGAAGGCGCAGGGATGGAGCTTGCTGTCCAAGGCGGTACGCTGGGACAGAATGGCCCCCACACCGGTGTCTGAGGCATCCACCTCAACTGTAAACTGACGGGAGGTGTCGGGGTGACAGAGAATGGGAGCAGTGGAGAATCGAGCCTTAAGTTGTTCGAAGGCCTGCTGGGCCTCGGGATTCCAGCAGAAGGGAACGGATGTGGAGGTGAGTTTAGTCAGAGGAGCAGCAATGACACTGTAGTTACGGATGAAGCGGCGATAGAAGTTAGCAAACCCGAGGAACTGCTGGAGGTGCTTCCGTGACGAGGGTTGGGGCCATTCTGTCACCGCCTTGACTTTAGCAGGATCCGCCCGGATACTGCCCTCCTCAATGATGAAGCCGAGGAACGGGACGCTTGAGACGTGGAACGAGCACTTCTCGGCCTTAACAAAGAGTTGGTTCTCCAGAAGGCGCTGGAGAACCTCACGGACGTGGAGAACGTGTTCCTGGGGGGATTTAGAGAAAATAAGAATGTCGTCAATGTAAACGAACACACATTTGCCAGACAGGTCCCGGAGTACATCGTTCACCATCCCCTGGAAGACTGCTGGGGCGTTAGTAAGGCCGAACGGGACCACCAGATATTCGTAGTGGCCCAACGGGGTGTTAAAAGCAGTCTTCCACTCGTCCCCCTCGCGTATCCGCACTAGATGGTACGCGTTGCGGAGGTCGAGCTTGGTGAAGATGACTGCCTGGGAGAGGGGTTCAAAGGCGGTATTAATGAGGGGAAGAGGATACTTGTTGTGAATGGTTACTTCGTTGAGACCCCGATAGTCAATGCAGGGCCGCAGAGAGCCGTCCTTCTTCCCAACGAAGAAGAAGCCTGCACCAACCGGGGAAGACGACGGACGGATAATGCCTGACGCAAGTGACTCGTGGATGTAGGACTCCATGGCCAACTTCTCCGGACCCGACAGACTGTAAAGGCGGCCAGATGGTAGCTTGGCTCCCGCCAGCAGGTCAATGCAACAGTCGTAGGGCCTGTGAGGAGGCAAGGATAGGGCACGTGACTTGGAGAACACTTGCGACAGGTCATGATACAGGTTAGGAACATGGGTAAGATCGGGTGCAGGCTGGAGGGGTCTATTTCTCTTAGGCCCAGGAGGAGAAAGAGCAGAGCGAAGGCAGTTGGCAAGGCAATGGCCACTCCAGGCCAAGATGCGACCGGCTCGCCAGTCAATGTGCGGGTTGTGCAAGCGCAGCCAGGTCTGTCCTAGGACCATGGAGGACTGTTTCGACTGGATAAGAAGGAGCTGAATGGTCTCTCGATGATTGCCGGACAAGATTAGTTGGAGGGGAACGGTGGAGTGGGTTACTACCCCCAGACTCCTACCGTCCAAGGCGAGAGCAGTGATGGGGGTAGGTAAGGCCTCCGTGGGAATCCCGAACTTCTTGACAAAGGCGCTGTCGATAAAGTTGGCATCCGCACCAGAGTCAATGAGGGCAGAGGCCGAAGCAGTGATATCCCTCCAGAGGAGGGTGGCCTTGAATTCCAGACGGTTCTGGGCAGCGTGACTAGGAATAATAGGGCTCGTCAATACGCCCAGTCTTATTGGCGAGCCATCTCTTTTGGGCGGATGGGACAAGAAGAGATTTGGTGGCCTGGCTTGCCACAGTAGAAGCATGACCTGGTGCGGAACCGGCGTTGGCGCTCTTCGGCGTCCACGGAGACCCGGCCCAGTTGCATGGGCTCCTCCTCGGAGGGCAAAACGGAGACTCTAGGACCCTGGACGGGTGAGGAATGTTGAACCCGGGAAGGGGCGGAAGGGAGAAGACGGGAGGGATTCTTTCCTCGTTCACGGGCCCGGTTTCTGAGACGATTGTCGATGGCTATAGCCAGGTCGATGAGGCTGTTGAGTGAGGAGGACTCCTCCCGAGTGGCAAGCTGGTCCTTCAGCTCCTCACTGAGAGCCTGGCGAAAGGCCCCCTGAAGGGAGGTGTCGTTCCAGCCCGACTCGGCAGCGAGGGTGCGGAATTGTATGGCCATCTCCGCAACACAACGATTGCCCTGCCGAATCAGTAGCAGGCGCTGGGTAGCGTCACGACCACAGACTGGGTGGTCGAAAACTCGCCGCATCTCCGCAGTGAAGAGGGCGAAGTCGTTGCAAAGGGGAGTCTGGCTATCCCAAATAGAAGTGGCCCACTCCAGGGCACTGCCTCCCAGGCTGCTCATCAGAAACGCGATCTTGCAAGGGTCGGAGGCGAAGGAGGTAGGCTGCATCCTGAAGACAATGTCGCACTTCAAGAGGAATTCGCGACACTTCCCCAGCCCTCCATGGAATAGTTCCGGATGTTGAACTCGGGGCTCACGACTGGGGTGGTGAGCCGGAACATCAGGAGGTCGGTCGGGTGCAGGAGATGTAGGAGCCGGGAGGACCCGAGGCAGAGGCGTATGAAGGGATAGCTGTGTGACCTGCTCCGTTAGGCCCCTCAGAACCTCCAGGACGTCATCCAGACGGCGCCCCTGCTGGTCGCTGATAGCGGTTTGGCAGGAGAAGGCATGGCGTATCTGCTCAAGGTCGGCTGGGTCCATTTTGTTGGCCAGTTCGTTCTGTCACGATCCAACACACTAGCAGAACCCAAATGCACGACCAGGAGACAGGGAAACGGAACAGAGTATTTATTAAAGAAGCTTGGGGCAGTCCCAAGCTGTACATGGGTTAGACACAAAGAAAACAACAAAGGTGGAAGTCCTTTAGCTCGGCAACGTGCTCCAAGCCGGAGCTGGACTTGCGTTCCGAACCGGAACTGGACTGGAACTGGACCGGGAGGTCCAAACAGGAACTGGTATAGTGGAAACAGCGGTACGTTCCAAGCCGGAACTGGACTTGGGTTCCGAACCGGAACTGGACTGGAACTGGACCGGGAGGTCCAACAGGAACGGGTACAGGAAAACAGCGGTACGTCCCAAGCCGGAACTGGACTTGGGTTCCGAACCGGAACTGGAACTGGACCGGGAGGTCCAACAGGAACTGGAACAATGGAAACAGCGGTTCGTTCCAAGCCGGAACTGGACTTGGGTTCCGAACCGGAACTGGACTGGAACTGGACCGGGAGGTCCAACAGGAACTGGTACAGGAAAACAGCGGTACGTCCCAAGCCGGAACTGGACTTGGGTTCCGAACCGGAACTGGAACTGGACTAGGTACAGCGGGTAGAATGCACAGAGTAGAAAAAGGAATACTAAGAACTACTTAGATTTACGCGGACAGGACTAGAAACCAGAGACCAACACCAAACGAAGTACGTTAACGAACTGGCGCTGAATAGCAGCCAGTCGGGGGTTTAAGTAGGGGAGTGAAATTGGAACCAATAAGGAAATGGTGAGGAATGTAACCGCGGGTGATTGAATAATTAACAGGTGAAACCAAAGTGGAAGCACAGAGTGAAACAAACGGAGGGGGACACGCCCAGCCTTTAGCAAGGGGGAAAACATGGACAAGGGAATCAAACAAGACACGGAGGGACATGGCAAAACAAGGAAAACGGACAGGAAGGGAGCGGAATGTTACATTTTGCCTGTATATCCTGCGATTGTATACTTTGATGGGACTACTTTGATCAGACGTTGTCATTGTCAGATCAGATTTTGTTATGCAAAGGGGAGAATTATTCTGAGAGCATGGAACATTTTTAATTTAGAAATCAGCAGGAAAAAGAAGTGGAAGAAAAATGGCAAAAATAGCACAAGTTTGAGGCTTTAAGGTTCGTCCACAGCAAGAATGATAACTATAACGTTAACTATAAATATATAGTTTTAAAAATCGTTATAACTCAAGTGGATGGCGGAGTCCACACAACAATCATAACGACAATTACAGTGACAAACAATATCTTTGGGATCACTTTCAGAGCGATTTGATGAATGACAGAAACACAGACAGCCAATCAAAATCCATAAGAATTTACAAGGCGTCACATTCAAAATGGCAGATGACATCGCAGAGAGACATTATCGTTCATCAGTGTGGATGCTCACATTGTTATCGTTATAGTTATCATTATAGTTATCATTCTTGGTGTGGACGTGCCTTTATTGTGTGGATGTGTGAAGTTGTATCTGATTTCTGTTTGGTTACATGAGGTCAGAAAGTACAGAAGTTAATGCTTTTAGGGGCTGAGAGTCTGTGGCCATTGTGGTTATTTCTGTAGGAAACCCTGAAAAGTGGCAAACTCTCTGTGCTGTATATGTCATGGTTTTTAACCCTTTTTACCTATGCGGTCGTTTTCCTCAGTGGCCACGCGAGGGCGCTGCCCTTTTGGTAGATGCTTGCTCCGCCCTGCTTAGATTGCGGAGCTTCTGTTAGCATCCACACCTGCGCTTGGTCACCTTGAGAGCTATTTAAGCCTTCCGTTTCCTTCTTTCGGGGCTTCGATATTGATTGTTGATTGTGATTGTTTGATTGTTTGTTCTGTGGTGTATTTTCTGGTATTATTTGTGCTGTTTTGTGTGCGGTTTATTTTACCCTTTTAAAGTTTTAACCGTATGATTAGATCTAGGTTTTTAAGGAGACCGTTTTGCTCTGTTGTGCTTTTATTGGAGTTTTGCGATACTTGCCTTTGCGCTTTGAGCTTTCAGGTTGAATTCCTGTTTTGTGTGCTCATTTCAGTCTCCGCTTTCTGGTCTGTCCTTTGTTTGTCGTTTTGCCTAGATCTATTGCCCTTTACTAAGAGACAGGGCGTTTGTATCATACTGACTTTAGGCTTTTAATTATTCTTAGAGGCAGGTCGGTTATTTTCGATTAAGTTTGCGTTGGTCTTTTGTTACAGCTGTTCTGTTTCGTCCTTTTCACCTGCGGGACGATTTTGTTCGGAACTGTAGTTCTGTTCGTTCTCCGGGTGTGTCCCTCCTTATATGGAGCTTGGACGTTGCTATGGACATGTTTGTGTTTGATTGCGCGTTTATGAAAGTAACCATGGAACGTTATCTCTGTTCCTCCGCCTCGTTACATTTCCCGTTACTGAGAGGCAGTGCCTGCTATTTTCTATTAAGGTTGCGTTGGTCTTTTGTTGCAGCTGTCCTGTTCGCCCTTTTTACCTGTGGGACGATTTTGTATGGAACTGTAGTTCTGTTCGTTCTCCGGGTGAGTCTCTCCTTATATGGAGCTTGGGTGATGTTGTGGACATGTGTGTGTGGGACTGCGCGCTTCTGAAAATAGTCTTAGAACTGTAGTTCTGTTCGTTCTCTGGGTGTGTCCCTCCTTATATGGAGCTTGGACAATGCTATGGACATGTTTGTGTTTGACCGCGAGTCTGAGAGTAGCCTTGGAACGTTGGATCTGTTCCTTTCGCCTCCTCATTCTATCGTATTATTGTGCAGTGTTGTTAACAGTTTTATTTTTTTGCCTTTGCGCTACTCGCCCGTTCTTGTGCGTCTTGTTGCCGAGACAGGGCGCATATTATTTCTGGCTATTCAGAAACCTGTCCTTGCGCTTCTACTTATTTGCGTGTGACAGTCAGCCGGTTAGTAGCGTCTGTAGGCGTGTTCGTTTTCTTGCCACCTTAGTGGCCTTAGGGCTTAAAGAATCCCCTTGCTGTGTTTGGCTCCTCCTACCTCACACGTCACGCCCCATTACAGTATAGGTATGGGGCATGCCCCGCCATCCCAATCTAAAAGTCAATTTAAAAGGGCTGCTTCTACAAAGTACTGTAAATTCTTTAAATCAATCCTGCCTTAATGCATAACCTACAAGTAGTGATTGATGACGGATATGTAATTTATTTCATAATATGGAATATATTGTATATGTATAGTCATATGTCCAATTCACATTATCGTCTCAGACGTGTGGAATATAAGCATTGATTGATGATCACTTTGTGAATCTCAATTAAATTATTTATTACAAAATAAAATGAGTGCGTGTGTGCAAACACGCTTTTGCATATATAAAAATACAGTAGATTTGAATGTGTAAAATAACAAGAAAAAAATCATTCACTGTCAATATTCAAATTTTTTTATTTTTCTAAAACATTTAATATCATGGAAATAAGACCCTTGCAGATTTTAATTGAAAATCAGTCTCCACTGAACGTTTCGACTTAATTTCTTAGAAGTCACACTCACACGTTGTGAAAATTAGGAACGACCCCAGTCAAATGCATAGGCTACAACCACATGCACCCAACAACAAAACAAAAAAAAAACACCCTAATGAACAGCCACTTCATACATCAAATTAGAATACCCTCTGTAGGTATGAAACGGGGCATTTTTTAGAATTTGGTAGCTTTATGAGTTGCCAGACTTCCCATATCAATGTGTTTGTCCAAAATTAAAATGTCATGATACTTTTATAAACTTAAAATCAATATATGCTCATTTCAGCATTAGCATCAGCAAATAATCACAATTAAAAATGAAATACATTATTGTATGCCTGAGAGAAGCATTCAAAGTCCACCCCAGTTACTCATAATGTTTGCTATATGCTTTGCACAAAGGTCAGCAGAGTACATTTTGAGCCAAAAGTAAGATTGTTTAATTTGCTATCAGGGAGATGCCAACAAGTCTGGGTGTAAGTACAACAAAGAATTAATGAAATCAAAACATCCACGTTTTCCTGGCACCAAGGAATAACAACAATCAAGTGGACCTTGGGATATCTCATGATCTTTCTCAGAAATAATGCAGAAGACCTTGAGTAAATTTCCAGGCAGGGTTGAAAACTCAAATTGTACCCAGAAGTATTTTCAGATGCTGAATCAAATTGAATATCCACTTCCTGGAATTACAATTCTAATCTGCATAAATGGAAGTGAAAACAAGTAAATAAATCTGAAAACATGTGTAACCCCTTCACGCAGATGCCAAATTTAGTCAAACCAAGTATTCAAATAAGAAGTATTCAAAGCTGTCCTGTCCCATTTTGTTTTTCATCCTTTATTTACATTCATTTGCAGGTGCCATTTAAGAGGAGTTGCTATGATTCAATGAGGCAGGGATATGACCCTAGTGCAGCAAGATTACCACCTCTCCTTGGATAACATGTACTCCTATTACACAGATGCTATCAACTTACCAGGACATTTACAGAGAGGAAGAACCTTTCAGGCAGTACATATAGTGTCTTGCACAGTTTGTACATTGTGTTGCCTCAGAGCTTGAAGTCATCAGACAGATATATGTCATTTATTTTTATGAAATCTCATGGAACAATACTATTGCATGCTGATGCCATTCATCTAATTGTGTCACTTTTAATATTTTGCACTTGAAGATTTCCCAAAGCAAAGCCATTGGAAACTTTGAAGATCAAGACATTTAAATTATTTTGATATTACATTATTTATTTACTATTATTTTTCGTGTGTGAATAAATAAGTACAGATTTAGGCCTACTAATATTTAGGCCTACTAATTAACTATTGTTTCTTACAAACCTATCCAGACATACAGTGAGCATCATAATTCATTGGACAGTGACACATTTCTTGTTATTTTGGTTCTGTACTCTAGCACTATGAGTTTGAAAGGATACAATGACAATAAGGTTGAAGTGCAGACTGTGAGCTTTAATTTGAGGGTATATTAATCCATATCGGATGAACCATTTAGAAATTATAGAACCTTTAGTACATAGCCCCCCCCCCCCCCCCCCCTATTTTCAGACATCAAATAATATTGGACAGCTTAACAATGTAGAATAAAGTAATCATTTTTAATATTTGGTCGCATATCCTTTTCATGCCATGAATGCCTGATGTCTGTGACCCAACAATATCAAAAAGACTCTTTTTTGGTAGTCTTACAAGCGATACTATTACTTCTCTGCATTTCAATGGATCTCTATGGGAATTGGGGGGTGGGACTAGATTTAGCTGTAATTTACACTGGAACAGTATGGAACACATGGTTGGCTAAATGTCTCTAAGTCATCAAGGGTCTGACGTATCAAACAAGTCTTAAACCATCACTCTGCTGCCAGATATGCAGTAGATATGGATGGATAACTTGGAGGGTTGTTTCTCCTGACTTATTTTTCCATAGAGTTCAATAGGAAAATTTGTCAGGAGAAACAACCCGTAAAGTGATCCATCCATATCTACTGCTTATCTGGCAGCAGAGTGATGATTTGAGGCTTGTTTGATACTTCAGACCCTTGATGACTTACAGCCAATTTCGCCAACCATGTGTTCCATACTTTTCCATTGTAATTTACAGCTAAATCTAGTCCCACCCACCAATTCCCATAGAAGTGGAACGTGGAAGTGATACAAAGAGGTAATGTCAAATGATCTGGGATAGTATTGTTAGGTCATAACAGTGTTGTAGAGGAAGGCATTGTGATGTCATAAGCAGTGTAATATGTTACAGCATCCACATTCCATTGCATCAGTTTTCAAAATGTGCCCATTGACTCCCACTCATTCATTTTGGCGATAAAAGGTCAATTATCTGAAAAAGTGTATATGGTATAAGGGTAAAAAGTAATAGCAACCTGGAGGGTGTATAAAGGTATAATATGAGGTATGAATGGTGTCGATGGTGTGATTGGTGTAGGAGGAGATAGGTTCTCAAAAAGTGGCAGAATAATAATAAGTATGGTGAATAACAAAAGGTGTGGTTTTACAACCACACCTAATAATAATAATATCAATAATGCATTTCATGTGCTTTTCATACAGATGGTAAGGTGAAAAAACACAGGGCCAAGTTACATTGAATAATTTAGGAAACATTGGGTAGTATTGCTCTGGAATACAGCTTGTTTAATTTGTCAGCTAAGATAGCCAGTATTGTTTGTTGTAACTTGGCCTCATTTTGATATCAATACCTTTAATGGTAGGCTTAACTTTGCTTGTTTTGTTATAGACAGTGTTTTGTATGCGGGAGTAACTTGGCATTTTTGTACGTTGAAAACGTTTTCTGTTGAGATGTATTTTTATGCAGGAGGGAAAGAATGAATGAACAGTGGTCATGTCTATTGCGGTTCTCTTTGGTCTGCAGGCTTCCATCCCAAACAGTGTAAATAAATTTAAGTAAAATTCAGTGATACTAATTATTCATTAGAACATTCTGGTGAATTTACTTGAACCAGGTAACACAACTTCTCCCTTCTTGCTCTTCCATACCCAATGGATCCCCAGCCATGTAACGAGGAGTCTCCCTACAGGCAGAACACATAGGCTAAGCTCATGCCCATGCTGGCATACTGCACAACATACTACACAGTGCACACTTGCACTGCACATGTTACACACTGTCTTGTCCACCACCCCATACCTGTAACATGCTTGAATATGTGTTACATCCGCCGTTTCCCTCCAGTCCACCTCCCTTTTGTTTCCTTTGTACTCCCATTCCTTGTGTTTCGTGTCATATTTTTTAGTTTACCCTGTTAGTCTCATGTTCTGTCGTGGCTCCCCATCAGTTGCTGGTTTTTCCGTTTGATTTGCCCCAGCCTATCGTTTCACCAGCTCACTCACATTCCTCACTCCTTTTAGTTAATCACTTAGTTCCGCACCTGTATTTTGCACTTCTTAAGTTCTGCTCACTCATCCCGTCGCCAGATGGTATTCTCAGTGTGACGCTCTCCATTCCCGTCCCCGTTGTGCACCTTGTTTTACCTTTTTCCCTCATGTTATGTTTTCATGTTTCCTGTTTGTTTCCCTCGTGCTGCAGGCTGGGCGTGGTTTTCCCTCTTTGTGTCACTCACTTCCCTTGCATTTTTTCCGCCTATCTCATTCCTTTTCCCTGCTTGCATTCCTCACGCTCTCTGCTCAGTTAATCACTCTCGCATACATTCTCACGCTGCACGCAATCAGTCACTCATTAACTCTCATATATATTCTCCCAGTGTTTGTTGTCTTGTGCCAGTTCGTTAAGTCTTGTTGTTGAATTAACTCTTGTCTTGTCTCGCTTAGTGTTTAGAATTCAAGCCTTGTCTTGCCTTGCTTTTGCTGCCTCTAGTCTTGCCTAGCCCAGCGTATTACGCTACCTGTTTTGTTCTGCCTTGCTGTCATTAATGCCTTGTTCAGCTTTGCATGTCCGCCAGCATGTCCGCCAGCCTGCAGCTATCCTAGCCCACTCCACGCAGCCCCTGTCTCCCGCATCCCGCTCCTCTGCTACACCAGCCTAGGATTCCGCCACCATCCAGCCCCTTGCCTACTCCCACTCCCGTTCAACCCCCTGCTAACGCCATTCCAGGATCCAGTCCCTGCCTTTATTCTCTCCCTATACTTCTGGAGTTTTGACAAAGTAATAAATTATTGAATTATTGCAATTCCTGTCTGTGAGTCGTGCGTTTGAGTCCAGTCCCTTCTCGGAATCATAACAGAATGAACTGGCCAACATGGACTCCGCCGACTCTGAACAGATTCACCACACCCTCGCCTGCCAGAGCGCTGTCATCGATCAACACGGCAACCGCCTGGAAGACGTCCAGGAGACTCTGAAGACCGTCTTGGACTAAGTGAGTCAGATGGGTACTATGATTGGTCAGCTGGCGGTTCATCTACCTCTCCTGAGGGTCTTCCCCAGTGCTGCACTGCCAACCCCGGAGCCGCAGCCCGCAGTTTCACCACCTCTCCCTGGCAGAGAACCATGCGTGCTGCATCCAGAGCGCTACATGGGGGACCTTGGAAAGTGCCAAAGCTCTTATCTCACTTGCCATATCCATTGACAACCGGCTCTGGGCCCGTGCCCGGGATAAGAAGAAGGGCCGCCAGAGTACACCACCTTCCCTTCACGCTCGCGAGTGTCGCCGCCTCTGAGGAACTAATCCCCTTCGATGCTGGACCCATCGGATGCAGCTGGGCAAGACCACCGTTGATGTCGATGAATGTCGCCGGAGAATTCACACTGGCTCCTGTTACTACTGTGGCTGTCGCGGCCATCAGCCTCTTGTCCGATTTGCCCAAAAGAGGTGGCTCGCCGGTAAAACTGGGCGTCCTGGCGAGCCCTATCTCCACTGCTCACTCTGCCCAGTCCCGTGTCCAACTGAAGGCTACCCTGCTATGGGACACCCAATCTACCTCGTTGTCGGCCCTGGTCGACTCGGGAGCCGACGCCAACTTCATCGATTCAAGTCTAGTCAAGAGAACGGGAATTCCTGTCGAGCCACTGTCTGCCCCGCTCAATGCCTATGCTTTTGATGGAAATATCCTGGCCAGGGTTACTCACTACACCATACCTCTTCAACTCATATTGTCGGGTAACCACCGCGAGATGATCAGGTTCTATATCATCCACTCAGCCCAGTCTCTGCTGGTTCTCGGCCAACCCTGGCTTCGCATCCACAATCCTCACATTAATGTGTGAACTTCCCAGGTCCAGGACTGGAGTTCTCAATGCCATGCCGATTGTCTTTTCTCCGCCGTACCTCCATCTGGGGCCACCAGGGCTTCCGCCTTAGCTCCAGAGCCAGACTTGTCTTTTGTACCTCAGCAATATCACGACCTTTCACAAGTTTTCTGTAAATCCAGTGCTGTGTCTTTACCTCCTCATAGACACTACGACTGCTGCATAGATCTGCTGGCCGGTGCGAAGCTCCCATCAGGTCGCCTCTACAGCCTGTCTGGTCCTGAGAAAGCTTTGATGGAAGCCTACATCCACGACTCCTTGGCGTCAGGTATCATTCGACCCTCTTCGTCACCGGTGGGAGCGGGGTTTTTCTTCATGGCGAAGAAGGACGGATCGCTCCGGCCATGCATTGATTACCGAGGTCTGAATGCCATAACCATACGCAATAAATACCCTTTACCCCTAATCAGCTCTGCTTTTGAACCCCAACATGATTCCACCATTTTCACGAAACTGGATCTCCGCCACGCCTACCACCTCGTCCGTATCCGGGAGGGAGATGAATGGAAGACGGCGTTCAACACCCCCCTCGGATACTTCGAGTACCTGGTGGTCCCGTTTGGCCTTACTAACGCCCCAGCGGTCTTCCAGCCCCTGATCAACGATGTTCTGCGCAACCTCCTTGGACGGTCTGTATTTGTCTACATAGACAATATTTAGATTTTTTCTAAAACCCCTGAAGATCATGTTAAACATGTCCGCCAAGTTCTCCAGAGGCTGCTGGAGAACAAATTGTTTGTCAAGGCTGAAAAGTGCAGCTTCCACACCTCTTCCGTTCCATTCCTGGGGTTCATTGTGTAGGAGGGGAAGATCCAAGCCGACCCCGCGAAGATCCAAGCCGTTGCTGACTGGCCTCAACCGACCACCTGTAAGCACTTACAACAATTCCTGGGCTTTGCAAATTTTTACAGGCGGTTTATCCGCAATTACAGTGTCATTGCTGCTCCCCTCACTAACCTTACCTCCACTTCCGTCCCTTTCATTTGGAGCCCCGAGGCTAACCGCGCCTTTTCCACCCTCAAAGCTAAGTTCTCCACTGCCCCCATCCTCTGCCACCCGGACCCCAGCCGTCAGTTCATCCTCGAGGTAGACGCCTCCGACACTGGCGTTGGGGCCGTCCTCTCTCAACGCTCCGCCCTGGATCACAAAATGCACCCCTGCGCCTTCTCCCGGCGACTCACCCCGGCGCAACATAATTACAACGTCGGGGACCGGGAGTTACTGGCGATCAAGCTCGCCTTGGAGGAGTGGTGGCACTGGCTGGAGGGGGCTGGTAAACCATTTCTTGTCCTGACTGACCACCGCAACCTGGAATACATTAGATCTGCCAAACGTTTAAATTCCCGTCAAGCCCGCTGGTCCTTGTTTTTTGCACGATTAAATTTTTCCATTACCTACAGACCCGGTTCCCGCAACACTAAACCCGATGCCCTGTCACGTATGTTCTCCCCTCACGCCAGACCTGCTGTCCCTGACCCCATCATTTCAATGTTACTTGTGTTTTTTGGTTATTATATAATTCGGAATGTATAGCTGACTGTGTGTACTACTCATGTTTATTACTAGGGATAGCTCCTACGCTGTGAGAAAGTTGTGCTTTGTCGGATTTGCTTTGTAGTCGCGTCAATGACCTTCAATATGCACTTATTGTACGTCGCTTTGGATAAAGGCGTCTGCCAAATGATTGTTATGTAATGTAATTTCCCCGTCCTGTGTGGTGGCTACGGTCTCCTGGGAGACGATGGTATCGTGAAGGCCGCCCAGGTTACCCACCCGGATCCCCGCAATAACCCTAACTCCTGCCTGTTTGTTCCTGACTCCGTCCGTCCGAATCATAACACTCAGTTTCGTTTGAGATTATCCCGGCCGTACCTGTTTTTGACCCTGCCTATTCTTGTTAACCTGTCTGTCTGTTTTTTTATTCAGCTCGTCCAGCCTGTCTCCCGCCTGCCTCAGCCAGCCCTGACCTGTCACCTGCCCACTTTATTTTGCCCAGCCCTGTTTTCCCTTATTTTTTGCCCGGTTCCTGCCTTTCTACTTCCTTGTCGCTAATAAATATCTCCTGAGTGGAGTTTTGAACCAAACCTCTGTTTCTGAGTCCTGTATTTGGGTCCAATCCTGCAAACAGCCATAACAGAACAATCTGGCCAGTGATGGACCCATCACCTGCTAGGGAGCCGTCATTGGTCAGCACGACCAACTCCTGCGTGACGTAATGGAACCCCTGAAGTCCGTCTCGGAACAAGTGGGTCAGATGGGGTCCCAAGTCTCACGGCTATCCACCAGCCTGCCTCCTTCAGCTCCTGTGACACCACCTAGTCCTCCCGCTTCCGTGCAACCCGCTGCACCGCCGCTTCCCCTGACCAGAGAACCCCGCATTCCCCATCCGGAATGCTACCTCTGTGATTTGGGGAGATGCAGGGGTTTCTTGATGCAATACAATCTACTATTCAACATACAACCCGGTTCCTACAACACTGACCAGTCTATGATCATGGTCTGTCTTGGGGGTAGTGCGCGAGACTGGGCCACCGCTATCTGGGACAGCCAGCTTCCAGCCAGTTCCCATTACCTGACGTTTGTTTCCGAGATGAGAAAAGTATTTGACCATCCTGTATGTGGCAGAGTTGCCGCTCAACATTTCCTCCACCTCCGCCAGGGGTCCCGCTGCACTGCCCAGTTCGTGGTGGAGTTCCAGATGCTGGCCGCGGAGTCCGGCTGGAATGACACGGCGCTCCAGGAGGTGTTCCTCAATGGGATGAGGGAGGTCCTTAAGGATGAGTTGGCGATGAGGAACCTGTCTGTCTGTTTTTTTATTCAGCCCGTCCAGCCTGTCTCCCGCCTGCCCCAGCCAGCCCTGACCTGTCACCTGCCCGCTTTATTTTGCCCAGCCCTGTTTCCAGCCTTCCCTTATTGTTTTCCGGGTTCCTGCCTGCCTACTTCCTTATCGCTAATAAATATCTCCCGAGTGGAGTTTTGAACCAAACCTCTGTTTCTAAGTCCTGCGTTTGGGTCCAATCATGCACACTGCCATAACACATATAACGTTTTACGAAGTCATACAAAGATTTGCAATAACAAAACAAAATCTGACCCTAGACAAAGTGTTAGCATTGTTACGAGAGGTGAGTGAGGCAGAGAATGAAATTGATGAAATTAATGTCTAATTTCAGTGCTAGCTAACTAGCTACACTTCAGTAACAAGTTTCATTTTTCATTTTAACTGAATTGAGCTGAAGTTAGCAAGCTAGCTAGTCATGCAGCTCCAGACAGCACAGCTACATCGGTCTGACGTCGGCGCCCTGTTGCTGTCCTTATGTCCTATCTTCCTCCAAGTGACATATCAACTGACAGAGTGCCTATCCACCACAGACTGTGCTCAGTGTGCTGTCTGGGGTTAAGTTACAAATTGACTATGAGGTTTTATGGCCTACCTTGTAGCCATGTAGCAACATGTCATGAACTGATATTATGTGCGGTTTGCATGTGAAATGATAGAGAATGCATTTCAGAAATAGAAATGAGCTTCCAACAAAGATTATACATCTGTAAAAGCAATAGTTTTCCTTTTTTGGCAAATTTCCACACGAAACAAAGGTGGCGACGACTAAATTGAAAAGATATTGTAGCGATTATCCTACTGGCTGACATAAAGTGCACTTCCTTTTATGTCCAAAAGCATTACATGTTCACATCCGTGCACATCGTTCTTTTTGGAAAAAGAAGAAGTAGTAAAATACAGAAATAACCCTAGTTTGGGGCTTTATTGTGTGGACGTGTGATGTTGTCATTTAAATCTGTGTGTTTACATGAGGTCAGAAAGTACAGAAGTTATTGTTTTTAGGGGCTGAGAGTCTGTGGCCATTGTGGTTATATCTGAAAAGTGCCAAACTCTGTGCTGTATAGGTACAGTATATCGGGCATGCCACACCAAGCCATAACTTGGCGGTCCCAATAGCATAGCAAATGTGTTATTTGTTTGCGAGGAAGGATTATAAGTGAGTCTGTAGTTCTACCACAAGAGGGGGTTACAGATGTGTGTTAATGTAGGGGAGGGATGACAATAGGCTATTATTTTACACACCTAACATGCCGGTTGCTCCAATTTTTTAATTTTTTTAATTTAATTGTTTCACTTTTCTTTTTTTTTAATGAATGTAAAATAGGGGAAAAAGCTCACAACATTACCCCTTGCAGGACAATGGCAATAGTTTTCCACTGCTGTGGACTCGTGTTCATAATTGACCAAGTCTAGGCTATATAGCAAAGCCTGCCTTGGTGATGACTTAACCAACATTTTTGCGAACTGAGCTGTCCTTTCTGTGTCACATTTCATGATAATATTTGAAATGGCTTTCAGTTCTGTACATTCCGAAATTTATAAAGCTCAATCCAATATAGCCACTGTGGTATGAGATATATTACAATCCTCTTGACTTTCAGAAATGAACAAGGTTAAATTAACCAATCAATCAAACTGGGGATTATAGCCATTTCTGAAAAAAGGAAAGCTAAAAAAAAGAAAAAAGAAAGAAGCGGAAACCACTAAAGGAAATGTCATTGTGAAAATCTCAGCAATTGAGCAGGCTGAAACTGCGTAAATGAATATACATCATCAGTATGAACATACATGTCTTCCCTGTTGTTTACTAGCGGTTTGCGGTTGACCCAATTTGTCCACAAGGTGGCAGCACATTTCCTTCAGAAAAACACAGCAATGAGAATATTTGCTGGCAGTTTGATGAGTTAAACCCCATACTAGTAGATGAATGTCTCAGTAATGGTGTTCAAGGGACCAGACACACCAGGGCAACTCTATTCCTGCAGTGATTGTATGGTCATGTTCTTGGACTAATGGCTGTAAAATCATGTAACTTAATATCACCCACTGCCACATTTAATACATACAATATTTATGTAATTAAATTAATTAATGGGTGTTTTTAAACAATTTATTTGACTGTACAAGAACTTATATATTATTACCAAAAGAAACAAAAACAAGACTGAAAAAATTAAAAGGAAATCATGACTGTTTTTTGATGTAGCCTCAAGTTGTTACGTCTAAATAAGTGGATACATTTTAGCTAATGTAGATTTATACATAAAACATAGATCTGAATATGAAGATTTTGTGAAACAATCTGATCATTGAAAAGGGGTCAGTGATAAGAATTTCTTCAAATAAATTGTATGAGATGATTTAGAATAATTCCTCATTTCCACCGTGTTCAATATGAAATATATAAAAGACAACAAAAATAATTACAAGCATTTGCCTTTTTATTTTTTATAAAAAGTAGAGGGGGATTGAAATCTGTCAGATTGAGAAAAAAAAACATTAATTGGAGGACCAGGGTATTCTTCATCAGTGTTTAATTAGGCTTTTGCTTTGAAGAAACAGGGAACTTTGTATATGGTGATACAAATGGACTGAAACAAAATTACATTACTATATCATTTGGTGATGTAAGCAAAGTCCAGCAGTTGAGCAGAAAAGGAAAGTATTTATAGAAATTTGCAGAGGGACCGAAACTGATTTGAATAACAAATACAAGAAAACAACAATAAAACAAACAAAGTTTGAGTATCTTAGTTAAAATTGGATACTGACACTACATCCCGTTCATGTAAAGTCAGTATTCAAGTGAAATTAAGAGTAAGGCATTCTATATTACATCAGCCTGATAGCATCTTTCACTTCCCAACCCCACGTTCATTGCAATATATAAACAGGAAAGCACTTAACTCATTGTGTAGTTTTTTGGAACACTGGACATGCTTTATTTCAGAACTTTTCACAATTTATTTAAACATCTCACATATACAAAATAGGTACAATAAACTTTGTTGTTTGTTTGAAAGAGAGACATCCTTATCCCAATTGGACGGACAGGATGTGCTTAACAGCGTGAACACGGGGAGCTGAGTTTGAAAAAAAGGGGGACCCAAACAAAATCAGACACAAATAAGAAAAAATAAAATAAAACAAAGTCAAAACCAGACAGTTTGAGGGAGGGTTCCACCTGCTTAATAAGGGATTATCAGCAAAAACTGTACCAGACGCCACCTGGAGGTCAATACAAAGTAATACCAGTTTTTAAAAGTGGTTCGTTCTGTAGCCGTATGCATAGCACCATGTTACTGCTTCAAGTATTTGAGCACCTTTGAAACGGGAACGAGCTTGAAGACTTTTGGACTCTTACAATTGGGATGCAACTTTTGTTTTTTCTCAATACGGTCATGAGGTAGTTTAAACCCTTGAAAGTTGTGGTTTTAAACCTCCTCTTTGGAAGATATACAAAGACCACAAGTGGTGTACTTTCATCTTTTTTATTACACTTTGTTATTTTACAAACGATGACATGTCCCACAACAAGGTGTTTTCCCACGTGCCTTTGACTTCTGTATTAATTTGCATTGCACAACTCTCCGATCAGTCCGTTGTCTTCTCCGATAGGGCCCAATTTAAGCAAGTGGATGGGCAGAGGGAAATCAGCATTCAGTATAAAAAAACAGAGAGGGCAGAGATTTTTTCTTTTTTTCTTTCTCTCTTTAATTTATCATGAGTCTATTTATTTGAAACAGACTGGGCCAATGTCCAAACCAAATTCTTGATCAGCTCCACCAATGTCCAAAGGTGCAATGTCGAGGATGGGCAGGCGAGATGGTTTCGTCGTTCTGTACTCGATGACTGTCTTGCTCCATTGGCCAGTGTGTCTCTGTGAATGCAAAAAGAGGCAAATGTTTCAGCATGGAGAATGACCACTGACTTGTACTGAGGTTAAATCAAAGCCACATCGTTTGGATGAAAATGCCTTCTAGCACAAGATTCTTCACCAAAGGATTTTATAGTAAATTTTCACAATGCTACAATAATTTGGCCTGTTGTATAGGCGTTTGTGTAGATGGATCTTTTTTAGAGGTGTAACATACAGTATTTGGAATAATCTGAATGAAATTTTGACTAAATACAAAACTTTGATAAAAACATGCAATGAACAGTACGAACAATCAAAGGTGAACTACACTTATGAATGTGAAAATGCTTTCAAATAACACAAGGGTAGGTTACATCAGTTATTCTTGATAAAATATGAAAGATGGTTTTGTGATGTGGAGTATGGTTTTGACTGAAGTGCTGATTATAACTGTTCTGAATCTCACCTTTTGCGTTCTATTGCAAATCATTGATGGCAGGCAAAAAATTATTATTATTATTTTTTAAATATACTAAAACTAATTCAGCTTCATATGCTATGAATGTTTCATACCTCAACAACTAATACAGTTTGTTCAAAATGCCACGTGCCCTAACCGTGATATTGTGTTGGTGAATGAAAAAAGTGTTCTGTTGTTCCGCTTTTGGAGCAGCAAGGTTGCTGCATGAGGACAATGAAATGCTGTCCTGTCCCTATATCATGGTTTTTGATGTGGTCTGTCTGATTTGGGGTGAGAGCGGAGGAGGAAGGGCTTACAGTGCAGCCGTCCTCCAGTACGCTGAATGTAAAGCGGCTGTTGCCCTCCGCCCTCAGCTCCACATCGTTGGAGCCCTGCAGCAGCACGGCCTTCTTCAGGTTGCCATTCTCGGCGTCCATGTAGGCGATGCTGTTCTTGCAGTGGTAAGTGATGTTCTGGGAGGCCTGGTTAGCCAGAAGGCGCATGAAGGCCAGCTGGGTGGCCATGCTCTGGGGGCTGATGGTGTCCTCGTTGTAGGCAAACTGAAACAGAATCAGAAATCGATAAGCCAATAAATTGATCAACCAGCCAACCGTTCAATGAAAATGGATTTGTCGCAACAAATTCGTACAATTGCTCTACTGTACCTTTTTATCAATATTATGACAATATGTATTGAATAAATAATTTGACTGTCTGATCCTTGCGCATGAGAATTTTGACTGCCTGACCCTTGTAATGAAAGCGCCCGCCATCCATGTCTATGTACCTCAGTGCCACCATTGATGGTCTCGCCGAACCAGACATGCTTCTTGCTCTGTGCGCTGTTGTACCAATTCTTGCGGGCGATGGTGCCGGGGTTGGGGTAGATGCAGGTCTGGCCAGTGGTGAAGTCGCAGTAGGCCTTGATGGCATCCATGATGCATCCCTGGTTGGGATCGATCCAGTAGTAGCCTACAGAGGACCCAAGGGGGTTTTGTGAGCATGTGTCTCAACTGACTGCCTAGAAAATACTGGATAATGTATTCCCATTTTACTTGACTGCAGCTAATAATCTAGCACAGCCCCCATCCTGGAGGGCCACAGGGTCTGCTGGTTTTCGTTGTTACTCAGCACTCCATTTCAATTGAAGCCATTTATTACTTGCATCACCTGGTTTCTTGGGCCTGAACTTGTTGCAGATTCTAAGGTGAAAACAAAAACCAGCAGAACCTGCAGCCCTCCTTGACCAGGGCTAAGAACACCTGTTTAGAAGCTAGCGGCAAATTTCTAACAGCAACCTTTTGTAGAGAGATGACAAGCAGCCCTTGCGGACACCAGTGATTAGCAAACTTTACCATTGTTAAACGTTATTAGGTACGGCTGCAAGTTCAGTAGTTTATCTTAGTGGTTAGCTCGCTAGCTAGTTAACTTATAGTTAGCTATTGCACAGTTGGATATAATTACCTGGATAGCTACCTAAGCTAGTCTCATAACCAATCTCACAGTACAGAGGACACTATATAAAAGTCATGTGCCTGGTTTGAGACAATTAGCTAGTTCGCTAGCTCATTTCTCTGATAGGATAGGCATTCCAATCAGGCCTCTGATATTTCCTATAAGAGCTCATGGCTCTATTCTTGGGTATGGGTCTTTGAGATGTTTGCTGATGCTGAGGGCACTCACCACTGCTCCATTCTGGGTGGCTGAGCCTGATGTCACGGCAGGTGCGGGCGGGGTTCTTCTTGGAGCCTTCGGGTGTGAGCAGGTTGTCCAGCTGGGTGTTGAGAGACTTCAGGGTGGCGTCAACCTCATAGTCTTTGGCCCTTACGGTGGCCTGATCAGCTCTGTACTCATCAAAGCCGACATTCAAGTCGTAGCCACCGCCAGATTGACCAGGGGGGCCGGGGGGACCGGGTATTCCAGGGGGACCCTGCGGTCAAGCACAGGGACAACCAGGTCTATAATGTGTCCAGAGATCACACAGCCTGGTTGGGCTCTCCTTCTGAAATTCCCCTGCTTGTTCAGGTATGTGCATAACTTTAAGTATTACTTTCTTCAGCTTTTACCATTGAACTGAATGGCCTTATGAACCCACAGCATTCCAACAGATAAATGCTAACCGAATGAGAAAATATTTACTTGTACACTGCCTGCTTTGACAGCAGAGGCACAGAGACGTCTCCATTTTATCTGGCTTCCTGAACAAACACTGGCAGCTAAGTCTGGGGTGACAGTGAATACTCACAGCGGCACCAACGTGACCAGGGGAACCGCGGTGGCCAGCAGGTCCAATAGTACCGTGGATGCCGGATCTGCCGTCCTTTCCGGGGGGTCCGTGAGGACCGGCTGGGCCCTAATCAAAGAGCAGGGGAAGAGATGTTAACGGCACCTGCCTGCAAAACGTAATCGTAATGAAATAAGCATTGGCAAGCCTCGTGGGCCCGTGTGACCGCGTTAGTGAGACAGTACTTACTCTCGGACCAGCGGGACCGGCGGGACCACCATTACCTTGCTCACCAGAAGAACCCTGTGTGAAGAGAGAACTGGTTAAGAACAGACAGGTGATACCCGGCAGAGGTACATTACTCAGGGAAGGAAAATGCACACAAGATTGTACATTTCTCAAAATGTGGCCAGCTAGTAGTCACGTTGTCCCATGCTTTTAGATGTTCCATTATTGTATTAAGTGAGATAAGCAATATGTAAAAGTAGATATTTCAGAGGGCATGGTGAAAGTGATATGGGTGGTACTGGATGAAAATAATAAACGACACTTGATTCAGTTAAAAAGAAAAAGCAGCGTAAAAATACTCCTCAGGGCTGTGTCAAATATTTCCAAATGTGCTAAAATTCTATCTGGTAGAACAACATTTCATTGCAATTGATATTGCACCAGAAAAGCCAAGGGCCATATCTGTCAAGTAAATTTAAAAGGAGCCCCAATACTGCTTTCTGCTGTGCCCAGCACTTACTAAGCATTTACTAAGCATTTGCTGTGGTGGTAATGTGTCAGAGGTCGGAGGTCACTCACAGCAGGTCCAGGCATTCCCTGCAGGCCACCATGACCACGCAGTCCCTTCATGCCTCTGTCTCCCTTTCCTCCAGCAACACCCTTCTCTCCACGAGGTCCGGCAGTACCCTACAACACAAACCCATAAGGCCTGTAAGAGAAAGACAAAAGGAAACAAACAAAAAAACAAAGCATGCAGTTGCTCGACATCCTGATCACTTACAGGAGCACCTCTCGCACCAGCAGGACCAACAGGACCACCTGAACCCCCGGGACCCTAAAAATAAGCAGGATACACATATCATTTAGTAGAAGAACTGCGCAAAGGCAAGCACCTGGGCGTGACATGCATGAGGTTCAATAGTTTGTTCTTAGGTCTCCGTTCGATGACGGTCTCTGTCTGGAACTCTTGCCTTTGCATCGGTACAAGTTGAGACGTAGTCGGACACTTACAGTCTCTCCGCGGTTTCCGGATCTGCCAGCAGCGCCGACGGGTCCGTGTGCTCCAGGGGCACCAGCGCCTCCCATGGAACCAGTAGAGCCAGGCTCACCACGCTCGCCCTGAAAGACGCCAGCAGAAAGGCCATGACTTATCTGTGCACCACGCCAAAATGTGCCAAAACTGAACACATGCATGGAGCTCGCTTGGTTATGTATAATTGATCAGATGTTAACACATAACAAACTTATGGCCAATGAAAAATGTTATGTATATTATGTATTCTGTACAGCTCCATTATCATTTGGATAGAATAGTGTACTATTTACTGTATGTGCAAAAGTGCAAGCACAGTGTGTTCTGGCAGATTACACATTAAGGTAGTAAATTGAGGTAATCATTAATGCTCTCAAAGGAATGGAGAAGTTTACCTTGAAACCAGCAATACCAGGACGACCAGGAGGACCATCATTGCCAGGGCTACCCTGTAGAGAGAAATCAAATGGCCTTGAGTGCGTCCCAGAGCTAAGCAGTGCTTCTGTGAATATAATTGGTCAGACCTTGAAATGTGATTAATAAATACCCACAAACAGAACTACAGCCCTGAACAATGCTTCAATGTTCTTTTTAATTTAGTATATATTTTTTACAATTCTACTTGACAAGTTGTAGGTGAGCATTTGCTTTCTGAGATGTTTACTTGACTGAAACATGCAATGCAAAATTTAGCCAAGGTAAATGATACACAATTTTCCAATCAAATCAAATCAAATCAAAGAAGCTGACATGCCCTCTTCTTATTGTACCTATATTCTTAGATTACACTATACTGGGTGAACTAAACTGTACATTTGCAATGGGTAGTGCATGAGAAAACTACCAAAGTGGCCAAACTCAACATAACACAAACAGAAAGAATTAAAAATGTAGGGGGAAAAGGTGAGTGCCCTGTGGTAATGATTCAGACTTTACAGTACACTAAATTCTGGCAATAAGGTTCAATTTACCAGCTGTTAAAGCCCAAATAACATTCTGGATGTAATTTTGACTCCACACTTACCTCACGACCTGCTTCTCCCTGACCACCAGTCATACCAGGCATGCCAATGTTGCCAGCAGGTCCACGAGCTCCAGCCTGTCCAGCTGGGCCAAATCTACCGGGCTCACCCTGAATCACACAGAACAGAACAGGTTCAGCATCACAGCAGGACAATTATACACCTCTAGTGGACTGTACAATATATTTTTATGCAGGATACAAATATCTTTGAATAAAATAAAATGCAATTATCATTGGACGTGTAATAGATGTTATCTCGAAACCTCAGCAATTCTTTCAAGATCATTACATAAGACCATATTAGAGTATCACTGTAGAAGCAAGCACGTTATTTGCATGTGCTTGATTCTCATCAGTAGCCATAGTGTTTAAAGGTCAAAGTTTTCAGTGGGAGTGTCACTGTCAAACAACATGGTGAAGACCAGTAATAAACTTACAAGACCGCCAGCACCACCAGGAAGACCACGGTCACCTCTTGAGCCAGGAAGACCAACGAAACCAGGGGACCCGAGCACACCCTTGGGTCCAGGGATACCACCGGGACCCTAAAGGAGCACACACAATGGGGAATATCTGTAACTATGATTTGTCCAATCCCCAAATACATCAAGCTGAGTTATTAAAGGGTGATATGGCTTTAGTCACCTTGCAAACCGGGTTCAATGTGCACTAGACCTTAGAAAAATAGCAAGCCTAGATAGACTGAATTACCTGTTGTCAGGAAACTCTCATGTAAACAAAGTCCCATTTAAATGAAGAGGGATTTTGCTGATGAGAAAATATGAGCGAAGAATTGTAAGCAGAAAGTTAATCTATTCATCAAAATTTGAGGTGTGCTGACATGACGGCGTGACTTACAGGAGGACCGCTCTCTCCAGGTGATCCTTTCTCTCCAGAAGCACCTGGAGGTCCACCAATACCCTGCTCGCCATGAGTTCCAGCGGGGCCAGGCTCACCACGAGAGCCACGGGGGCCGTCCTTTCCAGCGGGGCCATGAGGTCCAGGTGCGCCGAGAATGCCCTGTAGATGGAAAACAGAGTGGCATGCTGGTACTGAGGCCACAATGCCAAGGCCTTAAACCACAGAGGGGCTTCTGCTCAAACAAATCCTGAATATAGCCTAAATGTGTCCAAATACCTCAGTTCTCAAATACAGCAAATAGTATATTGATTGCCATAAAATGTTCAGACATTAAGCATAAAACAAAAATGCATGGAAAGAATAGTACTAATATGAATGATGGATGGTTGTTGAAGACCACAACTACTTGAAACTACTTGATTTCACATGCTATCAATGGCTTACAAAGTAGTGCCAGAGAATACTTAATATCAGCTAGTATCAAATCAATGTTTTACATTATTTCTTGGTATAATAGCCATTGAATAGAATGTGTGATGTGCTGAATGGTGAATGACCACTTGAATATAGCTATAAACTGCGCAAAGCTGAACTGTGCAGGTGTTTTACAGCATTTCCCCAAAATGAATGCATGCCACTCACAGCAGGGCCAGCGGTTCCAACTCTGCCAGCGGCACCAGGGAAACCGGTCAGACCCTGGGATAGAAATGACACAGTGACATGTGTTATCAGTAGGCCACACCCACTAGATGGATGTGTGTTCTTGAGAGTATCTGAACTGGGCAACAGTACTTACAGATGGACCGCCTTCACCACGGGCACCAGGAGGGCCACCGGGACCAGATGGGCCCTAAAAGCCAGATAGCAGAGGAACAGGTTTTAGATCATCACTAGCAGGATCAGAAACAAGCAACCAGTCAGGCAGGGCCTTCAAGGGAAGGGTCTGGTGGGAGAAGGAGTCTGTAATTTCAACATCCAGAAGCAGGACTACCTCAACGAAAAGTAAGCTACTGTCATTGTCAATGGTAATGAGAGTGTGATTATTATTCAGGTGAGCTGTGTAACTGCGGATGTTGTACAAGTGTAACTCACAGAGGGTCCAGTGTTTCCAGCAGGTCCAGCAGGTCCACCAGGCCCAACATCACCCTTTCCGCCAGCTGGGCCTCTCTCACCACGTGCGCCAGTCTGACCAGAAGCACCCTGCAATGGACATAGGACATGTCAAAACAGGGCATTTCTTGAAAGGTCAAACAAAGGTATTCTCACTCATGACCAAAGATGTCATACTGTTGTCAACTGTGTGTGTGTGTGTGTCCGTGTGCATGTGTGTGTGTGTAGGTGTGTTTGTGCATGTGTGGATGTCTGCATATATTTTTATGGCCATGCCTGTTATAATGCAACTAAGTTAATATAATTATTACTATAAATATTATTAATATTCATTCATTCACTATGTTTACTTACAGGGGCGCCCCCAAAGCCAGGACCTCCAGCAGGGCCAGACTCACCACGCTCACCCTAGAACAGAAGAGAAGATTCCATCAAGCTCTGACACCTTCAGAGTACAGGTCGACACCATAGTCACACCAGTAGTTGTGCAATTGGCATCAACTACAAAGGAACTACTTTGACCATTACAGGCAATACCTGACAGCCATATGAACTGTTTCTGAAATACAGCATGTACACTATGCACGAAGAATGCTTGATGAAGAACTCATGGCATGGGTACCTTCAACTGCTAGTTCACGTGGAGGTTGGTGGAAGATTACATGTGCAGGGGACATGAGATACTTACAGGAGCACCACGGGAACCAGCAGGGCCAGGAGGACCATAGGAGCCAGTTTCACCCTGGGGAAGAACAAATTTAGAAATAAACACGAAGTAATCATAAAATCCCAACTTCGACTGAGAATTTTTGAGAGAAAGTCTCCATTTCCTGAAAGGGTAGATCACTGCAGATTTCATTAACATGAGATTTAGTGTTTGTAATTACCTAAATTGAAAATAATAAGTCAGTTTGGGGAATGAATTATGATGGATATAACAATATAATATAATAATATAACAAGTTGTACATGAAAAAAACGTTGCTCTGTTCACACAAGTTTGAGCAATTTTAGCAGAAGTGAACTCGTAGCCTTAAACATGCCTATCCAAATCTGGGGCACAAAGGCGTATGTATCCCTCATTGACAGGGAGGCATTATATCTATTGCCTTGTGCCCGTCTACCTCTATAAGCATGTTAAATATGTTGGAATTGAGAGGTGAGGGGTGTAATTAGCTTAATATTTTCTATGAGCTAGTAGGGGAGCAGGTTGGGGGGTTAGGGTCTTCCGCCCCCAGGCCCACTGACCTAGAGGAGGAGTTGAACAGTTTTTTCTCATTTTTTATATTAACTCTTCCTATTTTACTAGTAATATAATTCTGAAATGATATCACATGATAATAGGAATTGTTCCATAATGGATAATAATTATTGATAGGCTGGAGGCTATATTGTAATTTATTTATCTATCGTCTGCTTGAAATTGATGGACTGTAACTTAATTCTTTTGTTAATGGCAACGTTTGGCTGTGATATTGCAGTACTTCAGGGTGGTGCTGGTGTTTCAAAGCAGATGGAAAAGGAAAACAGAACTCACAAAAATCTTCTAAAATAAATAAGAAGATTTGCTGATCAGGGCTACTGAAAAAAGCAGTTAATGGCCGTGGCAAATATTGGTAGTCGCTGGTTGCATCTACACATTTAACGCATAATTACAAAATGCTGCTGCTCATTCAAACGCATTTTATTTGCCCGGAGGGTGGATGGTTGTTGCTAGTGATATAGGGGCCCACTCCCACACTCTCACCCACACTATTGTGACACCCCTCCTCCACCCCTGGTATGGGCCACAACCATCTGGTGTCAAAGCTGACATTTCAGGGTAGCTAAACTAAGTCTCTTCATTATATAACCTTCCTTCAGATTTATGTTTGAATGCATTCGATGAGATCTCTCTTGGGGGGATTTGATGTTTATTGTCATCCAAAGGCATGGCAATAGTTTACCTAGTAAAATTATAGATGTTGTAAAAATGTCATCACGTCGGGTCAGTTATGATAAAAAATGTGCGTTGGTTTGGGGTTGTGCCAGGTCACTCGTGGAAGCCTTGAACTGTCAGCGACACCCTTTTTATAGCAAAAAGGATTCTACATTATATGGAGGGTACTTCTTGATAGTCCCTCCATTGCAACAATAGTTATACTTATTTGCCATTTTAGATCCTATGCATTCAATGACATTGACCGTTTTAATCTATTTTTAATGCACTCTGACAAGAAAATCATGTACTGCAAGTATCACAATCTCTGGTGAAAGAAAATCTGTCTGAGGAATGAATGATTCATTGTGTCCTGACAGCAGTAATGTTTGGCACCCTCAAGAATAGCTTTGACCAAATTTCTTTGATTGAAATTTGGTCAAATTAGTTAGGTTTTTTAGCGGTTTGGTTGTTTCTTTCTAAATATCAATCATATTGACTTCATTTTTCTCATGTGTGTCGTCATTCATGCACTATACCAGAAGTTTGTAGTATAAAATAATGTGTTAGACAAATCCAACATAAAGAATTGCCAGTGGCATTAGCTTATGGTCTTCTCTTCTAGGCCATGTGACAGATACTCTTATCAACCACCAGGGGTGATCATTATAACTATATATTGAACACAATTCATCTATTTCCTGTTGTTATCCACTACACAAGCAAAGCTACTGGGAATAATTACATTTTTCTGTGGACACATTTCAAATCTTTTACCTTATCACCATTGGCACCAGAAGGTCCGGGAGGTCCGCTGGGTCCTGGTGCACCCTGGGAAGGAGAGAATGTGCCACAGTTAAAAAACAATAATCACTTATTTCAAAAAATTAAATAACACTTTTACAACATAGTGGTGGAAAAAAACAGTACTTACACGGGAGCCATCTCTGCCCATGTTGCCTTCCAATCCTCTGTGTCCCACCCTCACCCTAGATTTGAAGACAAGAAGAGTTTTAGTCTTAATGAAATCTTTGGGTCAATGATGAGCCAGACTTTTCCTTTGTTGTAGTAATACTTCCTACTGTTAATTAAGTATTTTTTCAAACTGACGTACTCTGCAGGTATGACGGCTGCATATATAATGGCTGAAATAAAATTATATCAGTGTCAATGAGAATCGTTATGATCAGCCAAACCTATCCACTACATTTAATTGAAAAAATTGCATAGTGCCGGTGCTCCCTACAGCTTAGTCCCTGTGCTGTCTCTTTCTTCCTTAAGAAGGCTGCCCCATTGCCACTCTCAATTGGTGTGATTAAGTGATTCATTGTTTGGGGAAATCTGCCATGTGGCAAATTGAAGAGGTTTACCTTCTCGCCTTTGGGTCCAGGAGTACCAGCACCACCACGCTCGCCGGGCATGCCAGAAGCTCCTTGGTGACCGGGACCACCAGCAAGTCCAGTAGGACCAGGTTCACCCTGATGGACAGAAAAACATCACTTTAAAGTTCTGGCCCAGTGCTGGAAACTCTTTTGTGCCATGGTCAGTGAGAATGCATCTGGTAAATGCAGGGCCAGCTTCGTTGGACGAGGCATTTGCATGCACTTCTGAAAATGTTTTGCGCAATTTGTGTGTAGTGAGCCAGTAAGGAAGACACAATTGTCCATTTATTTGTTTCCACTACACTATGAATCTAACATTTTACATGCATATTTTTTGCAAATACATTCTATAAATATGTTTTCTTTAGGAAATACGGTTTATGACGAAACAAAGAGTAAAATGTCCCTGTGATGTCATTGCAAGCTTTCGCTTCTGCGCCTGTATTTTTGGGAATGATGAAAGCACCTGGTAACTGTAATAAAGTCAGTTCAGTTTGCATACCGCGCCTCCATCAATTCCAGGAGTGCCAGAAGGTCCACGGGGGCCAAACGCGCCTTGGGGACCAGAAGCACCAGCAGGGCCAGGGTTTCCACGCTCTCCCTGTGGAAAGGGACAAAGTCACTACATGGATTTTTGCTGCACAGATGCATTGCACAGCTTCTCAATCCCAACTTTGATTTCTTTCCAAATGAATGGAACACCTATGTGATAAGCGTGTGCAACAGGAAAAGAAAGAATGAGTCATATATAGAATTAATTAGGAGAAAAACTGATAATATAAAAGTATTACTGCAATTGTGTTAAGAATAGAAAAAAAATTAATAAAGGAAAAATAAAGTAAGTAATAATAAAAAATAATGTACCTTCACACCAGCAGGTCCTGGAAGTCCTGATTCTCCAGGCATACCCTGTTGAGAAGTGGAACAAGTTTTAATTTCTTTTAAAAACTATATTTTTAAACATGTTTAAAAACACTACAAATACATCAGGAAGTTTTATGTTCCATGGTTTAACATCCTATAACTTCCTATAATAATTTTTATATTATTCGTCCAAGAAGAAATGCGTTTGACGGTAGTAATTTCTATTAGACATGCAGTGATTGATTACCATGGCATTTGCTAGTTATGGTTAGCAGAACCATTTAAACCATTGTCAAAACCCAAAATCCACTGAAAGTAACAAACACATTAGTTAGCAATGTTTGCCTGTTGTTGCTTTTCTTGTTGGGTACACAAGTAGGGGGATGGGAAATGGCCCCTAGAAACATTCATCATTTAATTTGATTGCCATTGGATTTTATAATATATTGCATAGTCTATAGTCATACAATCATTCAAAACATCTAATAGAAGTCTTATATGTGACCCTATATGTGTAACTAGTAACCAGTTATCTGATCTGAAGTTGCGTGACTAATTGGAACCAGAGGGTCTATTTCGGAACCTGATAGATCTGCGTTTGGTCAGAGTATATAAGGATATGCCAGTGGTAATATGGTGTTATGTCTCCACTGCCATTTGTGTCATGTGACCTGATATGACATTTTTACTCTGGGTGCCAGGGTCTGTGTACACTGATTCGAAAGTTACTGACCCGATCGCCAGCTTTGCCAGCTTCACCATTAGCTCCAGCGGGGCCGGGCAAGCCCTGAAGGGAGACACAACCAATCAGTCATCCAAATAATCAATCACGCAATCAATCAGTAATCCAAGTATCCTATCAGTCAGTCAATATAGAAATGAATGAATGAATAAATCAATTAATGAATGAATAAATCAATCAACCAACCAATCAATGATCCAATAAATCAGCCATACACAATCATCATAAAAATAATGTAACTATATTAAATGGAAGCTTCTTAAAATTTAATTGAGATAGAACAGGAATCCAGTATCTCCACAACCAAATGTTTTCTTTTGTCTTGCTATTAGTGTTGCATTTTTGGGTATTCAGATACAAACCTGGAATCCAGGGATACCAGAGGGACCCTGTTCTCCTTTGTCACCAGTGTTACCCTGCAGTGGAATAAAAAAAAAAGTTGTGGACAGTGTGGACAGTTTTATCCCAGCCACTGTAAGTATTATGAATGGAAAAAGACACTGTTTATACTCTGTTGTACTCTCTCCAATAAAAGACCATATAGTCTAATATAGTCTAGCTGTATTGTTTAACATGGTGTATGATGCAGTGGGTTCGGTGCTTACACCAGGTCCAGCAGCGCCAGCAGGGCCACTGTTTCCATCAGGACCAGGGGCACCCTAAACAAACAGGGGGAAAGAGATCACTTGTCATTTCATGGGAATCCATCTTTACACCTTACTCAAACAACAATCATCGGCCAATGAATAGAGCCAGGGAGGGAAGGTGGAACTCCAAATATGAGCAAATATGAGCATATATGCCCCCCCCCCCCCCCCCCGCACTTTTGGTGGATGAAGTAAATCTAGGTGGTTTACGATAGCATAGGACAATTTTATTTTTGTAAAACACATGGCAATAGTGCGTGAGATAGCTCATTTGCCCGGAAAAGCTCAAACCAGGGTAAATTTCATCTTCAAGTTGCAATGTTTCAACTCAAGTTGGGATTCTCCATTCATTTCAACTCTCTCTAGGGGTGTGGCAAAGCATGCACATCGGGTACGTCACAGCCCACCCGCTCAAGGAGCCTGTCTGTCTGTTCTCAGACACAGAGAAGAGTAGGAATGTGTTCTATGGACCTTAAAACAAACAGGGGGTATAGTTTTGACCATTTCAATACTGAAAATGGGTGGTATTCCCCTTTAAATGACATCTTAATTTATCTATTGTACATTATTTTATCATATATTGTATATTCATATATTGTTGTACGTATTGTCTCATTGTATTGTGTTTTTTTAAATTAACGTATTGTATTTTCACTGTATGCACTTAGGACTGCAAAATGTCATAAAAGGTGCTGCATAAATAATGTTTTCTCTTATTATTATTGCATAGGTGTCAACCTCTGGAGAGCACTGCCCTTATTTTCATGCCTGAAAACTGTACAAATTCACCAAAAACCATATAAAAAATCTATAATATCTATCTATTATCTATTAAAATCACTAGCTACCACAGTTATTTGTCTGATTCAAGTTTATTTAATATATTCCTGTATTTAGCTTTTAACATAATAATGACTGTGTGTACATATTCAGCAAGGTACTTATTTTAAACCAGTTAAAACAGTCACTGAGACACCCCACACACTTATAACCCAATGCAGGAGAGCTAAGCCTAAATAGATAGATACCACAATTTCCTAAATTACGCATGAGTCGCGTTGCATGAGCTTGTGGCACTTTTAATGCAGTTTTGCTATCTTACTCGCTACATAACAGCTTCATAGCTTAATTAGGCAACATTAGCATTAACGTAGGCTACATATGGTTATAAACCTAGCTCTCGTCTTAATTTGGATACTTTTCTAAGAACTGTTAACTGTTAAATACTGTCAAGTTAGCCATGAATTATTTAAAAACTATATTTGTAGTAACTTCGTTAAATTGAGTCATAGCCACCACATTAAAACGTCATAGAACATTATCTAATTTCATTAAAAATTGCATAAACATTAACATTGTCCAGTCATAACCATTTAACTGTTTGCTAGGTTAACTAAGGTTAACTGGGGGCGGCAGTGTAGTATAATGGTTAAGGAACTGGCCTTGTAACCGAAAGGTTACAGGTTCGATTCCCAGGTAGGACACTGCCGTTGTACCTTTGAGCAAGGTACTTAACCTGAATTGCTTCAGTATATATCCAGCTGTATAAATGGATAATATGTAAAAACATGATAAAAAAGTTGTGTAAGTCGCTCTGGATAAGAGCGTCTGCTAAATGCCTATAATAACTAACATTAGATAGCTGTTAGGTATCTTGTGGGCTATTGCGTCTTTATGGTTCGTTGTCATAAAGTGCATTTTTAGATCATACAGTCCTGATGCAGCTACTTGCTTTTCCCACAGCCTCAGAAATAGAGAGAATAGCAGAGAGAGGGAGAAATAAAATGTGATTGCTGCAATTGAATGAATTATGTTGGAAAACGTTTGGGAAAAAAAAGGTATTAAACTAGGTTATCATAACCTTATACGCCCGTATACGTTCCAAAAGGTGGAAAAAACGTATTTTATATGGGCAAACCATATGGGTTGACACTTATGTTATTGTTATCATTATTATTATTGTTATTATGTACCTGATCTCTGCATACAGAGTGATACTTACTCTCAAACCAGCAGGGCCAACACCTCCCTTGTCACCAGGCTTTCCAGGCTCTCCCTAAAGGATATTAAAGGACACAGAGACGTGTGTGAATGTCTTCATATTAAAGGACACAGAGACGTGTGTGAATGTCTTCATATTAAAGGACACAGAGATGTGTGTGAATGTCTTCATATTAAAGGACACAGAGCTGTGTGTGAATGTCTTCATATTAAAGAACACAGAGACGTGTGTGAATGTCTTCATATTAAAGGACACAGAGACGTGTGTGAATGTCTTCATATTAAAGGACACAGAGATGTGTGTGAATGTCTTCATATTAAAGAACACAGAGACGTGTGTGAATGTCTTCATATTAAAGGACACAGAGACGTGTGTGAATGTCTTCATATTAAAGGACACAGAGACGTGTGTGAATGTCTTCATATTAAAGGACACAGAGACGTGTGTGAATGTCTTCATATTAAAGGACACAGAGACGTGTGTGAATGTCTTCATGCTGTCACACCCATTTGACTACTAGAGCTCTATTTATCAGGATCAGTTATATTAAGAGAAGTATACAGTACTTATTTGTGAACTGCACCCTTGCAGTCTGGGTACAGTGTACAGAATTGCATAATGTTCATTAATCAGCAAACACTGCATTGCTTTAAAATTTAAGTATAACTTACAGCCATTTTGAAACCAAAATGTACATATGCCTTTTGTTCAATTACTTTTTTCTTTTCCTTTTTTTGTTGTTGAAAAGTTGCAAGTTCTTTGTTATGGGAAAGAAAGTGAAAAAGTCATGTGACTTTACTCACACCAGGGCCCTTAGGACCAGGGAATCCGATGGTACCGGGCTGACCTCTGGGCCACTAGGTCCAGGAGGGCCAGAGCGGCCATCTTGACCAGCAGCACCCTAAATGGCACAAAAGACATCATTAACAGTGGTCACTTGCATGGTATATCACTGCATACAGTAGAACCACCTTTATTAAATATGATATTCCCTTATTTTATGCAATGGTGTCAGTTATATGGTAGGTACTTACTGCAGGACCCTCTTTTCCTGGGGGACCAGACTGTCCAGGGCTACCAGGGAGACCCTGAGGAAAAAATAGAGCTTATATTTCTGACAGCACTTATGAGAAATCCCATTCACCTTTTCAATTGTTTTCATGGAAGATACATAGTTCAATTATTCCCAGTTCCTATCAAATGAATGCTCTTGTTTGCAATGTAATTGGCATATTGCCTTGTCTTTATTAATGCATTTAGTATTTTTTGCACTGCTAAAAGCAATGCACAGCATCCTCCAGCATCCTGAACCTGAATATGTTTGTATATCACTGTTCAATGTAAGCAGCGTTGTATCTGTGGGCGAGCACATGCCTGGTGTCTATCAATCGCATAAACTATTTACAATTTTCACCCTGAAAATATATCAAGATATCCATATTTTGGGCAATTAAGTTGTTTAGAAAATTTGCTAATGAAGCAGTTTTATGACAGGGTATTTGCTGAACAAGGTCAGCTTGATCACTATGCCATAGGGCACAGCTGTGTCACGGTCAAAGGGGCAGATGGATACTCACTCTTGCGCCCAGAAGACCGGTTTCACCAGCACGACCAGCATCACCAGGGGCTCCACGGGCACCAGCGGGGCCACTGGCACCACGACTACCAGGCATTCCCTAGGAGGGTAAACAGGTTGTGTTATCATTTTACATTCACATTTATCTTGAAGTAAAGATTTTGGCTACCAAATATTTGTCACCGAAAAATCTGCTCAGTTGGATGTTTCTTCAATCATAGGGGCTTGTGCAATGCTTAAGGATATCTGAATTCTTCCAACTGTGAGTTCAAATGGACAATTGTGTTTTATTTTCTCGTAGAACCACACATTGGTACTTTTTAAAAACTGAATGATTCTTGGTTTCTGGTCCAATATCCCTAAGCCACTACACTTTGTAGCAGGTTAGCAAGTACAGCATTATTCTTTTGATAATAATACAAATTCAACAGAAAGTTGAAACAAATGTTCAGAGCGGGTATGATTTACATGAGTTGTTATTCAGTTACACAATTGTGGGTGGAGCTACTGGAAAAGGGAGGGGCTGGTAAAGATCGCTAATGCCCCCATAGCAGTTCTATGTGTGAGTGCCGTCTTGTCACATATTAGCTACCATTTGGCTTTGACAATCAGCTGACTCTTATAGTTTTTCACAATTTGATCATTGATCATTGTTGTAAAACTGTCCATGTTTTTACAGGCTTACCATTGGGCCAGCTCTTCCCTCCACACCAGGACCACCACGTGTTCCAGGGCTTCCCTGTTGGACAAAAAATGCCATTGCTGATTCAAGCCATTAAGATATGAAGGCTGCCTGTGGTACTAGAAGTCTCATTCTAACAATGTCTAGTTTCTTACACTATTATATTCTGAGCATGACTAGAATTATTAACAAAGTAGATACATAGGTTTCTGTTAAAGTCCTTCTCCTAAGCGATAAATGACAAGAGTAATCATTTGCTCAAGTTAGGACAATTTTCCTGGCCTCGGTTCAGTATGCAAATAACTGGCAGCAGACTCTCCTCGTTTTCTATGTGCTGACAATATAACCATCCTAACAGAGGGGCACTCATGGCACTGGATCCATAGTCAGGACCCTGTAGGGCATCTGTACTCACTCTCTCTCCACGGTTTCCAGCAGGCCCGTTTAAGCCAGCCTCGCCATTTGGGCCTCTCTTGCCCTCCTCACCAGCAGGACCAGCAGAGCCAGAGGGACCAGAAGAACCCTACATAGGGAACACAAACAATTTAGCTCAAGTTGTAACAGTGAGTGAGAGAGAGAGAGAGAGAGAGAGAGAGAGAGAGAGAGAGAGAGAGAGAGAGAGAGAGAGAGAGAGAGAAAGAGAGAGAGAGCTAGAGAGAGAGAGAAAGAGAGAGAGAGATAGAGAGAGAGAGAGTGAGAGAGATAGAGAGAGAGAGAGAGAAGAGAGAGAGAGAGAGAGAGAGATGAGAAGAGAGAAGAGAGAGAGAGATAGAGAGAGAGAGTGAGAGTGAGAGAGAGTGAGAGAGAGAATACTCACAGGCTCTCCCTTGGCACCACCATCTCCCTTCGAACCAGCAACACCAGGGTCACCCTACAGTGGGGAAACAAACATGTAAACACCTGCAATCACCACATGCCATCAATGCTGCATACAGAGGTCGTCCACATATGCACCTTCCTAAAATGCTAACAAAGTTCCAATATAAAAAACAATGTGATTTAAAACAAAATGATTATCATCTAATCAAAACGAACTCACTCCACCTTCATTTTCACAATCAGTTTTATGAATAACTACTTTTTGCAGTGTGTTCATGGCCTTCTTTTTATTTAGCCTCAACCAAACCTGAGTAAGCACCAGTAAAGTGTTCACTGTTCATGTACAAGTCTATATGGGTTCAGCAGGGATTAAATGCACTCTATCAGAGTAAAATGTGCTCTAACATTTATTTTAATACTGAACATTTTACTGTATACCTACCCCAGTAGGGTTTGGACAGTGGATACAGTAATCAGCTGGCTGTTTTTACATACAACCAGTCCTCCAAACTTACTAATTAAAGGGTTGTGTACTTTTCTAGGGCTGCACAACATGGAGATCCTGTCTGATATCAATGTCCAATATTTGGCTGGTCATATTGGCTGATACAAATGCAACTCCAATCAAGTTTCCACATTCATGGAAGAAGTAGATGTGCATAAATGTCAATTAATGAAGGAAAAATGTAACAAATTTTATTTCTGCAATTCTTACTTTATTATGAAGCAGAGAGTCTAAAGAGCTACTGAGTCTATAGCTTTTAATAAATATTACAATTATGAAATGACTGGCTAGTCTACTTTTTGACTAGTCCACTTCATTTGCAGGATCAGCGGCACATAAAATGTGGCACCTCTCTGTCACATAATCTATAATAATCTAGCCTACCAGCCAATTTCGATAAATTCATTATAAGCAGTTATCAGATGATACTGATATGATCCTCATATTATTGTGCATATTGTACAACATTTTATTTACCAAATCTGTTCTTAGGGTCTGGGGTCAAGCAGTACTTACGCTGAGGCCTCTAGGTCCAGAAGGTCCAGCAGGACCCTGTGGGCCAAGTGCTCCTCTTGCGCCAGCAAAACCAGGGGCGCCAGCCACACCAGGGGTACCCTAAGGACGGCAACAAGCAAGGAGCCCCCATTAAATTAATGGTATAATGATGACTTCACATTAGTCGCACATCCTTCTCAGTGTGATGATGCATGTATCTCTAATGGCGCATGTGAATAATAAGGTAAAATCAACAGTGGATAAGCCAGAATGCCTGTCCTAATTCATGCCTATTTTAACTGAAAACCGAAAACCGAAACTGCTCCTTTTTCTTCTCTGTGCCCTACTGTCACAAACAGCATAGTAATAATCAGAACTGTAGACAGTTATCCCAGTGTTTATGATAAAGTTGTACAAGTCAGAACTACCTCCTGGCTGACCCCTCCTATTTATATGACTGTGATTAAAGAGTTTTGATCATAATAACAACAAGCCTGCTAGTTTTAAATGACATTTAAGTGACTTGCATCATTATCGGCTTGTAGAGTATGCAGCTTCTAAATGATAGTATCCATTATGTTATCAATTTTCCACCTGATTGAAATTAAATAAATTAAAAAAGATCTCTAATGTACTGATTATTCTCCACCCATAGCTTTCTTTACAACTTCATAATGCACATATGATCATTATATATTAATATGGTGTGGTCATTCATGTTTACAATTACTACAGGAATCTGCATTTGCTTTTCCCAAAACACATTCATTTATAGGAGGGGATGCACAACTGACTAAATAACTAAACAATACTCAACACACAACCAAATTCAGTGTTAAATCAAGTCAAATTGGGCCAATGTGTATTCACTTACATTTTCATTCTTTCAGAATAGATTTTACACTGACCATTATACTGACTATTTTGTCATAGAGATCCATAGACTTGAAAAGGGCTTCGGTGAGTCAAAATGGGGCTATGATGACCTTTTCCAGACTGCAATAGTCTCATCCATAAATGATGAAAAGCTAGTACGAAGAAAAAAGGACGAGAACAATGCCGAAATTGGCTCTGAAATAAATACTCACAGCAGCACCCTTGGCACCAGCCAGACCGTTGTTACCAGGGTTACCCTACAAAACAAAAAAGTGATTCATAGTTAAGTACAGTTATTTACTAAACACAAACGGTAATATATGACAAGGTGAGTTGGAAATGGTCAATACTTACAGTGGGGCCAACAGGGCCGACACCCGCCATTGGGACCCGGGCTCACCTCTTGCACCCTGAGCCCCCTGAGGCCCAGTGGATCCAGCAGGGCCAACCTCTCCCTGTCAGATATGAGGTACATACCATCAGAACCATGTAAAATCATTTAATGGCTGAAAGATTTACTTTTTAACATTTAACCTCAAGAAGATTGACATTCATAAACTAACATTTATTTGTCTTCCAACTTCCTGTTTAGGTTGTCGTGAATTTTTATTACTTAAAAATTTTTATTAGTCAGCTATTGCAGTAAAAGTGATATTGCCATATTACCAAAACAGGTTATTGCTTAGATGTTTTTGTGGTGATTAAACCTATATCAGGTTCAGCTTCTCATTCACCATAAACCATTTGTAATTTAGAGCATTCTGACATGATTCCCTATGGGGGTCAAGTGAGATATGGTTAGCAAGACGAATACTGCTAAATTGACTTCACCTTAGGGCCAGGTGCACCTGGGAAGCCTGGAGGTCCAGCAGACCCAAGAGGACCCTGAGGGCGGATAGCAAAAACTGACGTTTAAGCAGGGTTAAAGGTCACAGGC